>JAODAL010073644.1:0-14665 GCA_025379985.1 Phyllomedusa bahiana
TGCTGTTTTAAGGTTTGTTCACACAACTGATTTTAATGAAGAATTTGACATTAAAATCCTTGTGTGTCCCTTTGAATGGCCACTCCGTGCTGTATTTCACACAACCCACTACAGCACGGTTTTTCCACACCTGGAATTTCTAATATGTGTTGCGGAAAAAAAGAATTTGGCATGTCCATCGTCTTTAGTAGATGCTCATCAAAATACGCTCTGGCAATAGTGAGGCGGGTTATCACCATTGAAGTGGGGCTCACCTGTATTGAAATCGGAGCCATTGTCATGAGATAATAGCATTTACTTTACCTGTAAGTGGTTTAAACAGGCCGTCCTCTTGTAAAAAACTACTGACACAAGGCCAGGATGGGCAAGAAAAGGAATGATACTCACCCTCCTGTCCCCCCCTTTGCTGCCATTTCAGTGCTCCCCAGCGATTCAAGCCTTTTCACTTTCGGACTCTCGCTCTGATACACAGCAGGGGCTCTTACTCGGGTGTAAGTGAATGGAGTGCGCACCTCTCCTGGGTGGCAGGACCAGAGCCCAAACCTGAAGTGCAGCGGCTCCGCGTGCTGCAGCTCCAGGGCCCAGGTACATATCATTTTTCTGTTGCCCACCCGGGCCCCCTTGAAATTTTTTTATTTTTTTTTTTTTTTTTTTTTTTTTTTTTTTTAGGTGGCCGGCACTTTTATTGTTAGGGCTATTTTAATTTCCATGCAGGATTACACTGTACCAAATGTAGTTGGTGGGCTAGCCATGTAATGTTATCTATTAGAGGGTCTTACCCCCCACCCCCCGCCAGAGTAACGAAAAGGGGTGTTTATACCATTCATGATATCAATAAGCGAGGCAATCAAAGCGTGATAGGTTCGAGACCTGCACCTTTTTTAGAATCTGCCCCTGAACGTGTCCGCTCAGATCGGAGAGTCGGGTATGCTTGCGCACCACTTTTCTTTCTCTTCTATGGGAGTTCCTAGTACAAGTGAACACGCTGCTCATCTGTACTTGGAACCCCCATAGAACAGAATGGAGAGTGCTTACTCATTGACTTTCCATTCTGAGTTGAGACTCTTGGTGGCTGTTCCCGGGACAGGTGTGGGCCCCAGATGTGGGAACTGTACCTTTCACACTGATGATTGATCTTATTGGTTTGCCATTAAAGTTCAGGATGGGACACCCCCATTGAAGAGTTTTCCCATCATTTGTGTGTTTTCAGAATACTATACACCCCTTTAAATCTCTAAACCAGACATCTTTTTTTAAAAACTTAATTTCCCATCTGCCTTTAAAAGAGTTACTTTTCACTTAACTCACAAGTCGACATTCACTCTTAGCAGGTTGCCCCAACTTTAAACCTGGGGTCCGTGAGCTCTGGTCCCCCTAGATTATAATGTTATACCCTATGCTAGCAATATGCCATATCATTATGACACGGAAGACCCCTTTATGCTATGCGTTCTCCTTGTGAGCCGAATGGGGTATTCCTTACAAGTGGGATTGACTCTCCTCCTCTTGTTTGGATCCCTCATTTGTTCTCCAGCTGGGAAGAAAGTTCCTAGAAAATAAAAAAAAAACAACCTGTTCGATGGATTCTAGGAAGAGGAGACTTTGCTAAAAATAAAAAATCTCCATGAATTCTACCTCCCGCCTTTGATGAGCATCATCCATGCAGATACCAGGGCCGCAGGTTTTTGTTGACAAGTAGAACACATCCGATGTAATGTTTTCCAGGCAGCGGCTTGAAGATCCCATTCTGCTCTCTTTGTCTTGTTTACTTGATCCAGCGCCGTCTGAAGTATTTAGTTCTCGCATTGATTTCCTCGCTGTTGAAATGAGTTTAGTGCATTGAAGTCTGTGCTTCTCGACTGTTCAATCGAAGGCAGTTTTCACACTAAACCTAGAAAGCAGCGTGATGCTGGCACCGGTAACACGACCTAATGTTTAAATCGGGTTATTCTTCTATTCTGCAACTGCCGGCAAAGTGGGTGACACCGAAAGCTGTAACGTATTACATGACTAAAACCCCAGGATCCTCAGCGTTCGCCTATATTCTGTGCTGCTGGACGTCAGGAGCCTTCACTTGCATCCTCACCTCATTGGTAAGGGTATGTTCACACGGCTTAAAATGCTACGTATTTCATTGCATATTGCGCATTATACGCGGTGACGTGCGCGCCGCAGTTATGGTAGTTCATAGTTCTCATAGAGAGTTACGGATTACGTGTTGTCCCCCCACGCGTACAATACTATCGTATTGTACGCGTGGGGGGGGGGGGGATTGACATGTCAATTGTTAGTGGCGATTACGCGCCACTGACAATGCATGTCTATGGGGCTGGCACCCAGCCGGCACCCCTGTGCTTAGGAATTACGCGCTAATCAGCGCATGGTTCCAAAACACCCGGCGTATTGCGCCGCAATAAGCCATGTGAACACACCCTAAGGATGAGAAGTCACCAGAAGAAAATGAAGCTCTAGAGTTGGCACGAAATATACAGATCAGGAGACCCTGGCAATTTCTTTTTAGACTGTTTCGAGTTTGTAATTTTTTGGTTTGTGCCAATCAATATATATACCTTTTTGATTTCAGAGTTTTATAGGAGTTTCCAAATATTTGAGAACTGCCGAGACTGAGGTCAAATGAAAATAACTTAAGAAATTACTGGTGTGTCTGCTGAAATCCCACACATACAATGGAGCAAAAAGATTTGTCCAAAATCACATAAAGTGGGAAAAATAAAAAAAAAAAAAAAAAACCTCCTATGCTACAGCATCTTTAGTTTCTTATAAGTCCAAACCAATAGGAATAGATGTGATATTCACAGAGGTATAAGGGCATGTCCCCACAGCACGGGTTTGCGGCCGGTTTTGCAGACCGTCAGAAAAACTGCCCGCAAATAAGCACAATGGGGCTCTGTGGGAAAACCCGTGCAGCAGTCCCCACTACACGGGTTTTCCGCTCTGCAATTCTTGTGCCCGCGGGCCGCCCGAGAGTCATTCAACATGCACATTCAACATATCAATGGGACGGGGGAGGGCTAAACCGACCGGTATTTGTTCTCTGCCATGGGAACGTGCCCTAATGGTGATGATATAAAAACTCTGGATCGGGCTCAGCCATGGAGATCCGGCGTTCCACATGGTTTTATACAATGCTTGAATTTATTTTTTGTTTGTGAGTAAAAATAAGAGAAAAATGTTATACAAGTTTTGAAAGTCAAGATGGCCTACGCTTTGTCCTCTGGTCTTCCCTTAATTTAGGAAGTTGCTGTGGGCAGATGATCTTTACCAGAGATGTTCACTTCGAAAAAAAGATGAACGTTTGGACTTTAATAGGTCTGTGAATATTGCATCTATTCCTGTTGGTTTTGAATACTGGAACACACTATTAATGTTGTAGCTTAGGCATTTCTGTATTAATTTCCTAAAATAAAATACCAGCTAATCCTTGCTTCTGCCACCAGTGACCTCACGTTCATCACTGACCTGACCATGAGCCAGTTAGGGCATGTTCACACGACATTTTTGGACGAGGTTTTCAGAGTGTTTCCTCGCCCAAAACCTCGTCCAAAACGCCCTTAGTTCATTTAATTGATTCCTATGTAAAACCTTGTTGTAGTTCATACACGACAAGGTTTTTACACGCTTCTTTGGAAAGAAGTGTTATGTCAATTCTTGATGCATGTTTTCGGCGCTATTTTGGTGCGTTTTGGCCGCGGTTTTAGTCCTGGCTATTAATTTGTATTGGTGAAAACCATGTTGAAAACCTGATCCAAAACCTCGCCGAGAAACTCTCCAAAAATCTTGTCCAAAAACGCCATGTGAACATACCCTTACTTGCCTTAGCTGTCACGTGCTGGACATAAAAGTAGTGACCACCGAAGACTGACTGGTTCATGTTGACACGGGCAATGAATGTGGTCTCCACTACTTGTGGAGTATACGAAAATCTCAATGAACCTCTTAACCCCTCACAGTCAAAATAATATGGTTCTTCATTTTTTCCTCCTCACCTTCCAAGGGCCATTTTTTTTTCCATGCACATAAACATATGAGAGCTTTTATTTTGCCGGACAAGATGTACTTCCTAAGGGTGTCATTCACCCTACCATAGAATATACTGAAAAACCACAAAATATTATTCAAAGTGGGGAGAAATGAAAAATAACCTGTTTGCAGTTTTTTTTTATGGCCTTCACTCTTCAGTATAAACGATGTTATCTGTATTCTACAGGCTGATACGATTCCAGCAATTTCAAATATGGGAGGTTTTTCGTTTTGTTATAGTACCATAAAAACATTCAAAATTCTCTATTTTTTAAATTTGCATCACAACTCCATTTTCTGCGACTAATAATTTTGTACTTCCGCCTATGTACCTGAGTAAGGGTGCATTTTTTTGTGTTGGTACTATTTTGGGACAGACGTGAGGTTTTTTGGTCACTTTTATGCCAATTTTTAGGGGACATGAAATGACCAAAAAAACACGCAATTTTGATGGTTGGAATTTTTTTTTCACAGAGCTCAGCTTCTCTCCTCTATCATATAACCCTATATATCACAGAGCTCAGCTTCTCTCCTCTATCATAGAACCCTATGTATCACATAGCTCAGCTTCTCTCAGTCTGTCACATCCTACTCTAATATAGTGGCATAAACCACAACTGACAGGTTCCTTGTAAGTTGTAAGTCTTGAACAGTTGTGAAATACATTAATGTACTTAATTGATGTTCTACTGGTGTTTCCTCTTGCAAATTTTTAGGTGAATTAAAATAATGCTAGAAATTAAGGGTAATAGGTAAATTTGTTCATGTTGGTCGGCAGAATTTCTTGTGGGCAGGACTGTGGAGTCGGAGTCGATGCCTATTTTGCAGGAGTCTGAGTCGTCATAAAATGGACCGACTCAGACTCCCAAAATATATAAGTTGGTCAAGTTAGCTTGATGCAGTGCAAAGAGCAAGAAGAATTGGGTCCGGCCAGTGCTACTGCTCCCATATCTTCAGCCTCATCACATGAGGAGTGTAAGTGATGACATGGAGCAGGCAAAGCGCTGCCCCAGGGATAAAGATTCTGCTTCTATAGCAAACAGATTTCAGCAAAATTTTTTACCACCAGAGTGAGAAATGGTGCATGGTACTATCACAGAGCTCAGCTTCTCTCTTCTATCATATAACCTTATATGTTCTAAGAAGTAGAAGGGTTCAGCCATTCATCAAAACTGACTGTGGCTGAGGCAATTCCTTTATACCCTGATATTGTTGCCCCTGTGGTCACCGCTTTACCCCCAACCCAAGTTAGTGTAGAGAGGCCGTTCTAGCCTGGAAATCATGAGATCAGATGTGAGGTCATCTATGCGGATCTGATTAAGGCAATACTATTTCTCAGAACAAATTCAGAGACTCCACAAATGTTCCCGCAGTGTTTTGCATATTTAAAATTTTTTTGTGTTCTAAAGTCATATCCAATAAATATTTTACATTGACAAGCAAAATGGTAACAATGTTTTGAACTTGTGACTTTCAGGCTCCATATCTCACCATCCACTACAGCTTTGTACATGAGGCTACTGTAATTTTATATACAGTCATCTTGCATATCTTATACATAAATGTGACTTGCAAGTATTTAGCATCTGCTTAGTTCTGCAGATTCTTTCCTGTAACTACCTTGTTACTGTTTTGCTCCTAAAAATCAAAATGTGAATTTCTATTATTCTGTTAGAATTTGGGAAATCCACCTTTGGCTTTCAGCTCTGCCTGAATCCTTCTGGGCTCTGAATCTTGACCAAAATCTGATCCCAGGTCTCTTCTACACATTCCCAATGTTGGTGCAGACTGGACTTGGATACAAATACAGATTTTTCTTCAACTCCACCCAGAAGTGTTCAAAAGATCAAAACATTGTTACCCTTTTGCTTATTGGTGTCTGTTCTACCTAAATAGCTTGATTATTGTATCATAAGGTGATAAACATGTTAACCAAAAAAGAATACAATGACACAAAAAATCATAGGGAAATATATATTCACAATCTTTATTGATTCAATAATAAATATTAAAAACTAATATGTCACAAATAGAACAAATTTAAGGCTAAAAACAATTAAAAATAATGCCCATATCAAACCTCTTGAGAAGCCTCTTGAGAAAGCTTGGCGAAATGCGCGTCGAGGCTATCCCATTTCCTCGGCAGTGCATCTCCTCCATTCCTGTATACACTTGGTAATGTATTGTGTGTGAGAGGTGTGGCGTTATTGTATGCCAATCTTGATGTGTCTATATACTATTTAATCACTTGATCTCTAATATAAGACACTTTAATACTAATGTTAAATACTATGGGTTATACACCTTAGATGACTTTCTATATTCAGGAATGGTGTGATTTGTATGCCTTGTTTGATATGGGCATTATTTTTAATTGTTTTTAGCCTTAAATTTGTTCTATTTGTGACATATTAGTTTTAATATTTATTATTGAATCAATAAAGATTGGCAATATATATTTCCCTATGACTTTTTTGTCTTTGTATTCTTTTTTGGTTAACATGTTTTTGATATAATGACTGTAGACTGAGCATTGGACCTTATTGAATTGGTAATTTTAAGGGGATAAACAGCCTCATGTTACCATTCCACTACAGTAAAGTTATGACTTAAACATGCGCCGTGTATGAGGGAGTCGGAGGTTTGGGAAATTGAGGAGTTGGGGCTTTGGCTTGCCGACTCTACAGCCCTGCTTGTGGGCACCTGAAACAGTCTTGTAGAAATCTTTCGGAGACTGCAGGTTGTCTTATCATTTGTTCCATGCTTATACCATTTTGACTCTTCATAACCTATTGTATGTAGCAGAGGGGGAGGCTCCTGCTGCAGCCGAATGTCTTAGAACCTAACATTTAAGGAGAAGGGCAGAAGTGGCTGATCTCCTGGGGTACTTGTAGATGGATTCTTTGCTTATGTTATGGGCTGCATAGTAATAGTAGATAAAATAGACTTCAAGGAAAGGAGGAAGAGGATAATGCTGCATTCAGACTCTTCTATCAAGAGTGATAAGAGACGCGGTTTAGAAAAAATAATTATCCCAATGTATCTTTCATTTGTCTCAGTACAGTAGTAAGATAAACACAAGAGGAGAAGCAAGTGGTGTAGCCATGAGAAGTCATGGGTGCTTTAGCTTCACTCCCCACCCATCCTTCTAAAATACAACCAAAACCGACCTCAAGGTTGTGAGTGAACATACAAATGATCACCATAAAAGACTGAAAGTTATGGGCACAAACCTGTCGACAATACAGAGGCCACATTGCATACATAAGTGTAGGTCTGCTTTGGTGCTAAGTTAGGCATCTCCAGAAGCGATCTCTGCTGCCATTCCTTTCAGTAAGGATGAGTAGGTAATATCCGTAAGTATTCAGACTCCTTTCCCAAATGTTTTGGGCCATGAATATACAACTGAAAGAGGATACTCTTGCGGGTACCATCTTATTTTAACATAGGCACTGATGAAATTAATGATGCTTGTGAAGAGCTCATATGCAATTTTTGGAGTTGTATCCTTAGGGGCCGTTTACACGGCAGTGGACAAATAACCGGCCGGTATTTGTCCGGTTTTGTGGCCGTCCCCACGGCCGCGGGGGGGGGGGGGGGGGCGGCTTTTCTCCGTGATGAGCGGAGAACAGCCCTCCCCCCTCCCATTGAGATGCACATGTTCCGTCCGGAAACTGGACGGAAGATTGTGCATGTTCAATGTTTTGTCGCCGGTCCGCCGGTGACAAAACCGCCCGACGGAAAACCCATGCAGTGGGGACTGCTGCACGAGTTTTCCATAGAGCACCATTGTGCTCATTTTCGGCCGGTTTTTCAGGCGGTCTGAAAAACCGCAAACCGGCTGAAAACCCTTGCAGTGGGGACATGCCCTTAGACATGCAGAGGTTCAGATAATGACCTCTTTGGGTAGAAGGGGAAGGGGGCAGTTACAGTATTGCATGTAGGCAACTTCTACTGAATTTGCCAAGAGACTTATTCCATAAATTCAGAAAATGTAAATTGCTTGCACAGTCCATAAGCTTTATGATGCAGGAGCTGACCTAGGTTTTCGGCACGTTGCACAAGAATGAAATGTGTTCCCTTATTATGCCGTCCAATGATACACACTTCAGTATTGATTTGGCTCCTTGGGTTTATTGCCATCCACTTGAGAAAGTGTCGGTCCACAGCTGTGGAATAAACTTTGAAAAGTGACTTGTCTCCAGCACCATCTTCCTTAAAGGGAACCTGTCACATAGGTTATGCCCCCCTTGCTGAGGACAGCACAAGCTAGTGTCAGACCTGCTATTTCCAGTGCTGTGTCCCTTATTCTGTAAGTTATAGACGTTTTAGAGTATTTAATGCTCAAACTTTATTCATGAGCAGGTTTTAGCCCCACCCACCAAAGCCTAGACCCGCCCACCTGGCAGTTATTCAAATATTTCTACCTATTCAAAGTAATAGGTTTATCAGTTGAGGTAGGTTGGGCTAGCCTCAGGTGGGCGTGGCTTGAAAGAAAAATGACTTCATAACTTTTCTGGCTGAAAACTGCAGATTTGAGCATTAAATGCTCTAAAACTACAACATCTTACAGAATATGGGACACAGCGCTGGAAACAGCAGGTCTGACACTAGCTTGTGCTGTCCTCTGCAAGGGGGGAATAACCTATGTGACAGGTTCTCTTTAAAACTATGTAGAAAACTTTATTGGTTACATAAAATTCTTTAAGATTTTTGTGATACTTTTTTGTGATCATGGACCAAGAGGTCTGAAACACGTCTGGCAGTTATCACTAAATCTTCCTGAATTTTATGTGTTTTTAATACTTTTAATCCCTAACGACCGCCAACCGACTTTTGACGCTGGGATCGGGGCTGTACTACACAGCCCTGATCCCAGAGCATCTCCTGCGAGCAGCGGAGGAAACCGCCGCAACCCGGTGATTTAACCCTTTGATCGCGGCGGTGCCTTATCGCAGCGCAATCAAAGGGTTCCCCTGCTCTGTCGGGTGATCGGAACACCCGGTGACCAGACAGAGCCCGGGGAATGGCTGCACAGTCAGCCCTGGGGACCTAGAGTGGCCCCAGAGCTGTCAGTGTACTAAGCCAGTGACCAGGACGCACTGTGTGGTGTCCTGATCACTGCCTGTGTCAAACTGAAACAGATTAGAATGTATTGGCATATATGAATATGCTAATACATTATAAAGTGTAAAAAAAAAAAAAAAAATGTAAACAGTTCTACCTTCAGGGGATTAAAAAAAAAAAGTAAAAAACTTAGTGTTAAAAAAACTAATAAAAAAATAAATAAAATAAATATTTAATAAAAAATAATTGTGCGTATATTACAAACACAAAAAACCCTACACATATTAGGTATCCACATGACCGTAATAACCTGTACAATTAATCTAACAAGTTAGTGAGTGTGAAATGTGAATGGTGTAAAAAAAAATATATATATATATTTTTTTTTTTTAATTCTGCAATTATTTATAAGAGAACTTAAACTACTCCCACAAAAAGTACAACTTGTCTCAAATAAAATGAACTGCGTCATTGAAAAAATAAAAAAGTTACAACTGTTGAAACGCAAGGAGGCAAGAACTAAAAAAATGTTCCGGTCATTAACTACTTTTCAAGCCTGGGGCTTAAGGGGTTAAAGAAAATGGTTCCCGGATAAAAGTTCCTTTTTTTTTTTTTTTTTTTTGGGGCCCATTGCGCCGTTACAGCTGTAAATCCTCCAGAGGACACACAGCCATATCACCTGCTTTAGAGAAGAGTTTCCAGATCTCCTCAGAGAAGGTCAGATCTCATGCATGGCCCCTGTACAAAGGTCTAATGGTGTCCTAACTGTTGGATAACTAGGAGAAATCTGGAGGGGTGTTAATCTGGTGAGATACCACATAAAACATCTTCAGACAGTACGCCTCTATTGCAGTGTACCTGACAAATCAACAGGATCTCCCCATTCGTTGTCCTTGACCACCATAATTCTAGGATTGGGTAAATAGACTTTTCTGTTTGAACGTTCTAGTTCTTGCTAATTATTGTAAAAAATATACCCTTGACCAAGGCTAGGATTCCCTAGTGTCCAAAACCATTCAGTAGATGTCCTTCATTGCCTACACATGACCTCTGGAAACTATGCTGGATGCTGAGCCGACAGACTCCGAGCTTCAGTGGAGCTACAATCATGTTTTTACATAAATGTTAGCTAGGGGAGGAATATTTCTCAATTTAGGGAAAGGAAATCTACAAATTAGAAACATGTTGACAGATAAGGAAATAGATTTGAGGAAGTCTGACCTTGATCAAGTTGACACAGCTCACGTTTCATGCAAGGCATGTCCTGTATTGCTGCGAGGAGAAGAGAATAGGTATTGATGAAGGTATGGCCTATATTTTTTACATGCAAACTTTGATCAGAAGACCGCAAAAAATACCGGACTCCTTGTCGTATAAAGCTGAAATCGCACAAGGCATTAGGATACACGTCAGGGTGATGTGACCGCTCTCGGCACCAGGCTTGGAGGCTTGATTTCGGTGTCAGGAAGCATTCTTTACAGTACTCTTATTAATGGAGGCCGCCTTTAGGAGAAGTATTCCCTGGTATTATGTTCTAGGCCTTAAGACCTTTGCTGTCCCTTTCTGCCCCCATTATTCTGCTAGATAACAAACTGATTTATGTTGTTTACAAGAATAATTTGGACTTGGAATTGAATAAGAAGTTTTTTTTTTTTTTTATTTTTTACAGTGAAATGTGTTTCTTATCTAGTCATTAGAACCTGTAGATCATCTTACAGGTGAAAAAAGGCAATTATACCCATAAAGACTCCCACAGACTTCCATAATGTAGATGCATTGTAGAGTCCACGTTACAACTCCAAGACCTGACCACTAGACAGATTAAAGGGGTTTTGCCACAATGTAATGTTGACGTGGGATCCTCCAAAATTGGTATTTAATCACTTTTCTAAATATATGTGATTACAAAAAGTGAAGCCTCTGAGAGCTACAGCATTGCTCAGTCCCCCTTTTTTTCCTGAAAGTTTACTTTAGACACGACCAGGACACTGACAGGAGCTGATCTGGTCGCTCTTGCGTCTTTGCACTTATCTGATGACAGGGAACATAAAGGGGCTGGGGAGAAAGTGCAGTGTATGAGGCTGTATGGAGAATCCACTGTTGTAATGTTATTATTTGAGTACACTTAAGAGACTCTCCCTGCTTCCTCGCTCTCTGCTCACCCCCCTCCCTCTCTCCCCTGCCCTGTTCATGACTCAGCATGCTTTGTTTATATACTCTCCTGAGCAGATAACGGGTAAGGAACTCGCTTCGTGGCAAAACCCCTTTAAGTGAACAGAGCTTAGCCCACCATTGGGTTTTGTGGCAAATTGTGGTGTTAGTGAGGGCTAACCTTGATACATACTTGAATCACCAATGCTAAATTCACATAACTGAAGATCCTAAATCCTTCTATACAGGTTTAAAAACTGTTACTTCCTGGCAGCGCTTATATTCTAGGAAAAAATAGATTGGGTGTGTAGAAATCCAGCATTTCTGATGCTTGTTTCTGCTGCTGAAGGATGTTGAGGGCTTTCTGGCTCATTCTGATTATTAACCCGTTAGATGTTATGCATGTCCTACCTTGATGGCAATACAAGACCTGACTTTTTTCCTCTGTAGGTTCTGTAAATTACAAAGGGGGTTGATAATGGTTCTAAATGGTCTGGACCTATTTTGAAGTCGTCACCTGTTCCTGTTGTGAGCAGCTCCCGAGGCGGCTATTCCACAGAGTCGCAGTTCTTGTAAAGAAGGCTTGTAACCTCTGGAGATGCTCATATGCTTTCAGGTTCTTTGACCAGTCTAAGGCTATACAGCCCCATACACAGCACGCCATAATGCATTGGCTTCTGACAGCTTTCTGCCATGGCCAACAGTGTTTGGCTCAATGGCTTTCCTGTGGGATGAGACCAGACAGGCCAGCATCCTCTCCTTCAGCCCCCTGTCCCTGGTTGTCCTCACTTGAATCACCTTTGGCAGGTACTAACCGCTGCATAAGGAAAAAGACCTCCTGTCTTACAGATGCCCTGACCCAGTGTGACCCTCTGATTCCTCAGACTTCAACCGGATTGAGTATCTGTGAGCCCTCCTCGATGGTGGTGTGGGTTCTGTAGACCCCCCAGATACCTGTGACAACATACCTGAACCTTATGGAGTCACTCAGAGTCCCTCTAGCTGCTATCTGTGCTGCACACAGCAGTTATTAGCGATTTCAGCTGGTGACAGGATTATTCACCATCCTGTTCTCTGCAATGAGCCCTCCCCCTTCACATTCACTTGCACATATTCCATCTGAAAACCGGACGGAAGAATGTGCTTGTTGAATGTTTTTTGGGCAGCCGGGGGCGGAAAACCTGTGTAGTGGGGACATGCACTAAAGAGTGTGTGTGTGTGTGTGTGTGTGTGTGTATATGTATATGTGTATATATATTATAATATATATATTTATATATATATATATATATATATATATATATATATATAATCTATCTATCTCTAGCCACGGAAACAGTTAATAATGGGGATCTGTCAATGTATAAGCTTGCTTTTGAGACGCGTGTAGTTCCGAACAGATTTTGGGAAATTTGGAGTGTGTGGATCGCCTCACAGACTGGTTAGTTTATGGTCATGAGTGGGGGAGGGGAGGCGTCGGATCGCGGCGAGGTGAATGGGTCTTCATTCCTATGTTACTAATAAATTGGACGATTGGGTTGTATGGGTATGAATGGAATTTGATATATTGTTGAAATGTACACATGTATTTGGCAACAGAAGAGCTATCTATTTTACGTAAGGGCTTGTTCACACAACGTTTTTGTGATCTGTTTACGGATCCGCAAAACGGACATAACGATTGTCTGTGTGATTAACATTACTTTCAATGGCAAAAGCGCATCGCTGTTCACACGAGTGATCGCCGATGCGCTTTTCGGATTCGTTTTAAGAATTGACATGTCAATTCTTCTTGCGTTTTACGCAAAAGAAATCCCCATAGGAAATAATGCAGTGCGCTTTTGGCATCCCAAAAGCGGATTCAAAAGTGCAGCATACATTTAGGTGAGTTTTGGGTCCGCTTTTGATGCCAAAAACGCATCCGTAAAACGCATGGGATTTAAATTAAATATAAAATTTGAATATTATGTTTGGGTTATATTTAGTTTATAAATGTATATAAATATATATATGTATACTAAATATATATTTAGTTTATAAATGATTGTTATTAATTCATTTACATGGGGTGGGTTTGAAAACTATTGGTTGATTTTTTTTTTTTTTTTTAAAATAGGGGGGGATGGGTTCTAAAATCATAGGTGTATGTACAGCTGACTGACACTAGGTAAAAAAAGTTTTTTTTTTCTTGGTCATTGATAGGTTATATTATATTTAAATTGCAGTTTGATAGGTTGATTTAAATAAAGCATTGAAAAAACGGATCCAAAAAACGGATCCGTAAAACACATCCAAAACGGATCCAAAACGTTGTGTGAACAAGCCCTAATTGTGCATTGCTGATTTGTATACGATTGTATACCTTGAACTAGACTCCGGTTGGAAGCAGTACTTCTGTAGTGAGAATGGTGTTCATGATTGTTTTTCTTTTGTTTACTTATGTTTGCACTTTAAAAAACTTTTTCAAAATAAACACTTTGGGGGGGGGAGGAATAAAATAATATATAGCCACACTGTCTCATAATCTCTACTGCTTTTTTAAAATGATACTGTGCTAATTGCAATAGGTGAGCAAATCCTGTACATTTTACTGGGATCTCCTTTCTGTAATGCATATAACAGGTCATTGCATCAGCAGCGGTGATCCCAACGAGTCTCTGAATATCGGGGAAATACTTTTATTATTAGATTTTTTCGGCACGGTTAAAGAGCATTTGCTCTCAGTGATTGTCTGCTATCCTTCACTTATCCTTTTAGGTAACAGAAGAGGATCCCTCGTCCCATCTGTAGATAATAGCTACAAAGCATTCTAGAGGACCTAGACCGTTTATGTACCACACAGGCAAGCCTTTGATTTCGGGGGAGATTGTGTAATTCTCTGTTTCACGTGCAGGGATGCTGCAAACAGTTGAGCACTCAGGTCCTCTGCAAAGATTACAACTGATCTCTGGGGGTCTTGGCAAAGCTTTTTTGTCAGCTGATTGGTGGCCCCCTCTTACAAAAAAAATGAGTTTATAAACATTTTACAACTATACAAATGTTGGTACGTGGACCCAGGGTTGCCCTACAGGCTTACGTGGTGGAGTCTCAAACTTTAATGCCAGTGACTAGTGGAAGGTGGAAAAAGCTATTTTCAAGGTTTTTTTTCACCCTCTGTTTGCTGTTTGGTTTTCCTGTAGAAGAAAAAAGCTGACCCTCTAGTGCCATCTATTGGAGGGAGCTACCCTGTAAGTCAATGTCCCGAACAGGACTAGAGATTATCAGTAAGGCCAGAATGGGTGGCACAAGAGAACCCGCTTTCTGGCCAGAGGTGAATCCTTTTTTTACCAAGGAGCATTACCTGGGCGTTAAGTCTCTGTAGTCCAGCTGGCAGTCCCCACAAGGAGAGACGCTACCACCTCATTTA
>JAODAL010073645.1:0-14664 GCA_025379985.1 Phyllomedusa bahiana
ACCCGGATGCTCTCATTCAGACCCGGGCTGTCGGGTGGAGCCCAGTGGGGGGAGCGCCTTTAACTTGCCCCGGGAAATCGGGGGGGGGGGGCCCTCACCCCTTCCCCGTGCAGCTGCGATGTCACTTCCACGATGTGCGACATGGGGGGGTTTTAACCCCCCGGGGCCGGGTGCTCACCCCGGGCCGGGGGGTTTGCGGCAGATGCCAGCGGTAATTTTCCGGGGGTTCCATGCCGCGACCCTTGCGCGTCCGCCTGGGGGGCGCGCAAAAACCCCTTTGACGAAATCATAGCCCAAATTTGCGGGAACCCCCCCCCGAAAAGCCGTATGGTTACGGCAAATGCCCGGAAGGGGGTTTTAAAAAAACAAATGCATTTTTTAGTGTTGACGATTGCTTTGGGCCCCATCGACACGGTCGTGGTCAAATAGCCCACCATCAGGGGAAAATTTATGCGATATTTAGTGGTCGATTATGAGCAATGCCCTTTTAAAGTCTTTTGGGGGAGGGGGCAAAAACCCACCTTCATTCTTACCCCCAAAAACAGGGCTGGAAAAGGGGAAAATTAAACATCCACAACAGTCAAATGGATACATGCTAATTTAGGCAACACATTTTAGGTTAAAAAAGCCACAGAAAAAAAATCACACCCCCATTCACTTTTCCCTTTTGAAACCACAGCATAAATTTTAAAACCCTGCAAACCCCAAAAATTTAAAAAAGGGGCCAAAAGGGCCCAGTTAAATTTGAACCCATTTTACTTAAAACGGCCCACGAAAACCCCCTGTCCGGGAAAACGCAGATGACCCCCAAAACCTGCATGACTCCCAAAATTTAAAATTTCCGGGAAAAAAGGGAAAGTCTTTAAAACCACCTTTTTATTTGAATGGAATTGCTAAACATGTTTTGGGCCCAGCATGAGCCCCAACCGGAAAAACCACGGATTCAAAAGGGGCCGGAAAAAAGGGGGAGTTTTTTAAAACCCCCTTTTTTAGTTTCACGGGCCCTTGACTTTACCTGTCTGGGCCACACAAAAAACCCGCCAAACCTGCATGACCCCGTTTAAAAAATTTCCCGGGAAAAAAGGAATTTTTCCAACCACCATTTTATTTTTCACGGGAAACTTTGACTTTTCCTGCCCCGGGGCCACAGCTTTCCCCCCAAAAACCTGCATGACCCCCACATTTAAAAAGTGCCGGGACAAGGGTCTTTCAACCCCCTTTTTTATTTAAAAATGGACATTGACAAAACCCGTCCTGGCCCGCAGTATGACCAAAAAACCTGCCCTTCCCCCCAAATTAAAAGGTCCCGGGAAAAGGATCTTTAACCCCCTTTTTTGTTGAACGGGAAATTTTAACTAAAACGGTCCAAAAACCGCAAAGGCCCCAATTAAACCTGCCCTGACCCACAGTTTAAAAAAGTCCCCGGAAAATAGGAGTTTTAAACCACCATTTTAGTTTAAAGGGAAAAATACTGTCCCTGTCCTGGGTAGCGCTTGCCCCCCCGAAGGGTGCGGACCAATTGAGTTTTCACTTGGAAATACTGGGGGTTTAACGCTCCTTTTTCCCCCCGGTTTCCCCCTTTTTCTTTGGAAATTCTTTTTTTTATTTTACTAAGTGCTGGGGGAAAATTGTCTTGACTTTGTTCTCTGCCCGTGCCCATATCCATGCCCCTCAAAATTTTCCTGGTCTTTTTTTCCCTTTAAACCCCCCCTTGTACAATTAAAGGGGAAATTTTTTTTTAAACCAGCTTTTTTTGTACATGAAAGTTTTTTATTTGTTTAATTCTAAAAAAAACACTTTTTTTAAAATTAGGGGGGAAAATTCCCCCAAGTTTTTTGTTTCTCTTTTTTTAATTGTTTTTAAAATGGGTTGTCTAAAAACAGGGTTGTTTGCTATTTTAAAAAAGATTTTTAAAAAAACAAGTCCATTTTGCAATATGTGCCCAAATTAACGTGCCCTACCATTCCGTTTCTAAAGCACCATAAACCCTTGAGCCATTTTTGCCCAATTGTAAAGAAAAATGCCCTGTTAGAAAAAAACAGTTTTTTTATAATAGGCCCTGTAGTATAGCTGCATTTCAAAGCAAAATGCCCCCAAAAATTCAAAGCTTTCCCCTTTGAGCCATTTTTGGGAAAATTTTTGAAAACAAATTTTCTGTTAAAAAACAAAAATTTTTTTGAAAATTAGGCCCCTGTAGAAATTGCGGCTTTTCCAAAGCAGCATGACTGCTTTTCAGAGCAGCTGAAATCTCCCCGCTACTTTCCCCCAAAAAAATTATAAATAGGTTTCCCCCAGCCACTATTAAAAATTTTGAAGGGGGAAATGCCACTTAAAACCCAAAAATTTCTGTTCCAAAGGCCCCGGGATTTTTTGCTGAATCTCACAGCTACATGACCCAAAAAATTTTAAATATACTTCTCACCCACTATTAAAAATTGTGGGGGGAAATTGCCATTTAAAAAACCCACTTTTCCCCTTTTCCCAAAGGGCCAAATTAAAGTGTACCCTCACAGAAACCCTCCCCAAAAAACCCCATTGACAATGCAAAAAACTTCTAAAGAAAAAGTGAGAAAATGGAATAGGGGTTTTTGCCCATAAAACCCCCCTTTTCCCTTTTGGTTTTTTTTTCCCGTTCCTCACAGCAAAACCAGCTAAAACTGGTGGGAAAAAAATAAAAAAATTTGCATTAAGAAATGATTTTTTTTTAAAAAAACATTTTTCTTAGGCCCATTTCTTTTTTTAAAGGGAAAATGTAAGGGGCCCGGAAACAAATCGGTGACCTCGGAAATTGGGGCCACAACACATCAAGATCCATCCCTGTTTCCCAATTTTGAAAAAAGCCCAAACAACCACTTTATCTGGGGAAAGCCAAAAGGGCGTTTTTTCCTGAAATGACCCCTTTAAACCCTGTGCTGAAGGTCCGCCAATATGACGCGGGCTGCGGGCAGGACAACACCTTTTTGGGGCGTGGGAGCCAGCTGGGGCCCATTCTTTCCTTTTTGGAAACCCCCAGAAGCCAATTGGGTCCGGAAAAACCTTTCAAAAAAAAACGGTGTTGAGACGAAATAGTCGTGCCCATGATTTTAAGTGGTCTCTGTGTGGGGTTGGGGGGCCCTGCATTGCTTTGCGTTGGTGAGGGGGGAAAAAAAAAGATTCCCCAAGGTAAACCCTTTTGGGCTTCGCCACCTTCCTGCTGCTCCCTTGCTGCCGCTCCCGGCAATTTGGCACTTACGCTGTCCCCTCGCTGATTTGTTCCACCTTTGACTTTTGGGGAACGTGATCGAGCAAAAAAAGTCTCCATTTTATAATTCAGAAAGGCTCCTTTTCCCTGAAATTTTTTCTCTGTATTTGGATGGGGGGGAAGGGAAAAGTGCTGATTTTTGGGTTTTTAAAGGGGGGAAATCCAGAAGGGGGGCCCCACCCAGAAACCCTGTTTTTTCATTTTGATGGCCTTAATGCGAGGTTCATTTTTGGGGGAAAGGGGAGAAATCCAACACTCTTGTAGAAAATGGAGCCTTGATTTCCCAACCTCTGGGCCGGGGGGCACAAGCAAACTGATCCCCCCTAAATTTTCCCCCCTCCGCCTAAAATTTCGCCCCAAACCTCTTTCCAAGGCAGGGACGTCAAAAAAGTTGGTGTCTGGGAAATTACCTCCTCCTCCCCTCCCCCGCTCCCTTTGGGCCACGTTCAAAAACACCCTGCTTCCCTTTAGATTTGCCCCTGAGAGCTATGCCCCACCTTGCACTAGCTCTGGACCCCGGGAAACCACTCCCTAAAAAAGCCCGTTTAAATTGTAAAAAACTGTGGGGCCTTTGGGTGGTTTTGACGGAGAAAAAGGTTCCGGCCCGCATCTGTGTCCGTCCCCTCCTCCGCCCGCTGGCGGGCCCTGTTGTTTCAGAGTGTCCAACATGTTCCAGAACAAGATCACCACAATCCCTTTTTGTGAAAAGGGGCATTGTCCGCCCTGAAAAAAATTTTTGGCTTTTAAAACTGGCAATTTTTGGTGCAAGCCTTTCCCCTGCCCCCACTCTCGGGGGGCTCAACACCCCAGGTCCGCACCGCGGCTTGTCGGGCCCTGGCACTTTTACGCGAAAGGGCCCTTTTGCCCGCTGCCAAAATCGCTGGGCATGTGGAGGGGGGAAATTTCCCAGATGTTCCCACTAATTAATGAGGGGTTCCGGGGGGCCAAAGCTGACCTGCAACGCAGCCGGGGGGGAAAGCAGGGTGCGAACGGCGGAAGTGCGAAAATTAGACTTAACCTTTCCTCAGCAGGCAGTCCACCCCCGGGGTACCCTTTTTTTAAAATTTCTGGCGACAATTTTTCATGACATGACCCCACCGTCACCCCCAGAGAAAATCCCCCAGCTCACCCAGTGACGCACAGAGATATAGGGGCCCTTTGGGGCCGGGGCTTATAGTCCATTTTGTCGGTGGCCCAGCTGGACTTTTTCCGGCCCAATGCAGAAAACGCGCTTGAAATTTTAGATGACACTGGCGGGCCCGGGCGGGGACGGTTTTTTGGGCAAAGAAAGGCCTGCCGGAAATCGGGTTTTGGGGGGGCAGTAAGGGCCATGACGTGGGGGAAACCCCTTCTTTGCCCCACCAACGGAAAGGCAACATTTCCAAGGCCAAAAGCCTGGCAATCCCCGGAACATTCGGGTTTTTTGGTTTTGGGGAAATTTTTTGGGGTTAAAGTTTTTTCTTTGCCCCAAACCTGGAAGAAGAAGGCTGGTCTGCTAGACTGGCCGTTTGTACAGCGTGCAGGTCTCAAACTGGGGGAAGGAGAAGGGGTAGAAGGGGCTTGGGGGTTGCTGGGGGGGACTCGGGCGGGGGGGAGGCTGAAGCGGAGGCTGCCCCCTGATCAGGAACTTGGAGACATGGGCAGTTAAAAACCTTGGTGGGGGCGGGGGGGGGAGGAGGAGGCGGAGACAGGGGTGTAACCCCCCAGGGGTTTTTGGGGCCCCCGGCGTCGGCGGGCCCCTTTTTTGGGCCCAAGTTTTTCCTCCTTTTAAACTCATCCCATTCGCTGCATGTGATTTAGCCCTGTTGGTGGGGGTTTAAAACCACTAAGGTTCTTGCCCTATTTAGGGTTTTTACGGCAAAGGGGGCAAAATGACCCCGCTGGGTAAAACAAAAGCTTGGTCAAAGAAGGCCCGGGCTTGAAGGTCCTGGCCCTTTTTTGAGGGCGAAAAGCAGGAGGGGGGGTTTTGCACTGGCCAGGGCTGGGGGGAATATATCAGCGGACTTCTGCGCCCGGGGCCCCCTTTTTGAGGCGGAACCCGTACTGACACTACCCCATGTCTTCCTCCTCGTCCAGTGATAAGCCCCCGCAACAAATTTGCTAAAAAGACCCTTTTTGGGATCCGCAATTTTCGTCAACCATCATCATCAACAAAGGTGCCCTTCCTTTCCTGACATTCTGAAATCCAGGAGCTGGGGGGTACAAGCAAGGGGACTCAAGGCGTTTCCGACCCCCCGGGGTTTTTGCCGATTGACCGGCTTCCTTCTCCTTTCCCCTGGGTGGATCAGTAAGGGCGTCCCGAGCAGAGAAAATATCCCCCTTTTGGGCCCCTTGAAACTTTTAACATTCCTTCTGAAACCCCCCCCGCATTTTCATCAAAAAGGGCTTCAGAAAAGGGTTATCCACAGTGGTGGGTACACGGTTTTTTCATTTGGGCTGCTTCATGTTGGACGGATGCTGGGGTTTCTGATGGGCGGAAAATTTGTGGCCGTATGGGAGGACGAGGAAAAATTTGGTTTCAGGTTGCATTAAACCCCTGAAGGGGAAAAATTGGCGACGCTGTTCGTTTTGAGAAATTTACCCGGCCCCGAACCCCGCGATGGGCAGGCCCCGGGCGGCCTGCAACTGACGATCCGCTTTGGGATGGTGTTGTCCCCCCAGCACTGGAAGGAGCACCCTTTTCTCGTACCCCTAAAATCCCTGTCCTACCCCCCCTTTTCTCCTTACCACCCAATTTCGCTTCCCTGTTTTAGAAATATAAAAAATTTTAGAAGGTATTGGGAAAGTTTTTGGGAAAATCTCTTATTAAAAAAACGGCAAAAACACAGCTAATTTTTTTAAATCCCCAAATCAAAAAAAAATTGCGGATTCAAATTTTTAAATGCCCAAAATAGATCTATAAAAAAAGCGGCCTGCCCAAAGTGAAAAAACACCCTATCTGAAATGTATTCAATAATACAAGGTATTTTTGGCACCTATCAATTCAACCTGTGGTGGGCTAAAAAAATTTGTATTCAAAAATTTTGCTGCAAAGTAGATCTATTTAACCCAAAAATGTGTTGCGCCAAAGGTTTAAAAAAAAAACGTATCTGAAATGTATTCGGTAAAACAAAGGGTTTTTTTGGGAACCTACCCAAAAACATCCCGTGGGACTATTTAAAAATTTTGTATTCAAATTTAAAATGCAAAGTAAAAAAAATCTTCAACAAAAACCCGGCCCCGCGCCCAAAGTGAAAAAAAACTATCTGGGAAAAGTAAAAAGGGTAATAAAAGGTATTTTTGGGACCTATTTAAAATTTTTAAACCCGTGGGACTACAAAATTCCTGGGTTTTAAATTTAACTGGGAAAGTAGATCTAACAACAAAGCAGCCTGCGCCAAAAATGAAAAAAAACGTATTGAAAATTTTATTTTGGTTACAAGGTATTTTGGCACCTACAAATTTTCCCCCCCCTTTTGGTGACTATAAAATTGCCCGGATTCAAATTTTTAAAGCAAAGTAGTCTTTAAAAAAAGCTGGCCCCGCGCCAAAGTTTAAAAAACACGTACTGAAATTTATTCGGATAATTTCAAAGGGATTTTGGCACCATAAATTTTTCCCGTGGTGCTAAAAAATTTTCTGTATTCAAATTTTAAAGGGGAAAACTGCCTCAATGAACAAAGCTGTTGGCCCAAAGAAAAAAAACCCCCCACCCCCCCCCCCCCCCCCCCCCTCTGTTATTTTCGTATAATAAAGATATTTTTGGCACTTTCAATTCACCTTTGGTGACTTTTAAAAATTTTGTATTCAAAAAATTTAAAGGGAAACTGCCTCAAAAGAACAAATCTTTGTGCGCCAAAGTCAAAAACCGAAAATTTTTTAAGTATTCGTTTAAAACAAGTTTTTTTTTGGGACCTTTCAATTTACCTGTGGTGACTTTAAAATTGCCTTTTATTTAAAAATTTTAATTTAAAACTGCCTCAATGAACAAAGCTTTTATGCGCCAAAAATCAAAAAACAAAGCATTGTTATGTATTTATAATTTCAAAAATTTTGGCCCCCTTTTAATTCACCGTGGGGATATAAAATTGCTGTATTCAAATTTAAGTGCAAGCTGCCTAATGAACAAAGCTGTGTGCGCCAAAGTTTAAAAAAACGTATCTGTTATTTTATTTCCCTAAAAAACAAGAAATTTTTGGCACCTTTCAATTCACCTGTGGGGGACTTTTTAAAATTGGGTGTATTCAAATTTTAAAATGCAAGCTGCCCCAAATTTAAAAAAATCTGTAGTGCGCCAAAGTTTAAAAAAAACGTATCTGTTTTGTTTTCGTATAATCAAGGGTATTTTTGGCACCTTTCAATTTTACCTGTGGTGACTATTAAAAATTTCCCGTTTTCAAATTTAAGTGCAAGCTGCCCCAATGAAACAAAGCTGGAGTGCGCCAAAAATCAAAAAAACACGAAACTGTTATGTATTCGTATAATTAAAAAGATAATTTTTTGGGACCTTTTTTAATTCACCTGTGGTGACTATAAAAAATTTCTGAAATTTAAAATTTTAAATGCATCCCCAATGAACATAGCGTTGTGCGCCAAAGTCAAAAAAAACGTATTTTGTTAAAAGATTCGGAAAAAATTTGAAATAATTCTGGCACCTTTTAATTTTACCCGGGTGACTTAAAATTTCTGTATTCCCAAATTTTTAAATGCAAGGGTGCCTCAAAACCCAAAACCCGGCCTGCGGGCCCAAAAAGGGAAAAAAAACGTAATTTTGAAATGTTTTCGGATAATTTAAAAAGGGATTTTTGGCACCTTCAATTCACCTGTTTGGGGACACAAAAATTTCCCGGAAATTTAAATTTAAAAATGCAAAAATAAAATCTATCAACAAAACTAGCCCGCGCCAAAGTGGGAAAAAAAAACGAAACTGAAATGATTTTGGGTAATACAAGGGATTTTTGGCACCAAACATTTTACCGGGTGACAAAAAAAATTGCTTTTTTTTAAATTTTAAATGCAAAGGAGATCTATCTTTAAAGCTGGCCCGCGCCAAAATGAAAAAACAAGGGACTAAATTAAAATTTTTGGGTAATAAAAGGTATTTTTTTTGGGACCCATCAAATTTAACCCTTTGGTTACTACAAAATTGGGGGGAAAACAAAATTTAAAATGCAAAGTAAACTATCAACAAACTGGCCTGCGCCAAAGTGAAAAAACACGTATCTGAAATGTATTCGGATAATAAAAAATTTTTTTTTGGCACCTTTTCCCAATTTTTCCCCTTTGGGGACTATAAAATTGCTGTATTCAAATTTTTTAAATGCAATGCCTCAATGAACAAAAACTTAGTGCGCCAAATTTAAAAAACACGCATCTGGTTTTGTATTCGTTAAAAAAACCAAAATAAATTTTTGGGACCCTTTTTAAAAAACCTGTGGTGACAAAAAAATTGTGTATTTTAAATTTTAAGTTTCAAGCTGCCTCAATGAACAAATTGAAATGCCCCCAAAAATCAAAAAACCGATCTTTTTTGGGATTCGTATAAAACAAGATAATTTTTTGGGACCTTTCAATTCACCCGTGGTGACTATAAAATTGCGTATTTTAAATTTAAAATGCAAGCGCCTCAATGAACAAAAACTGATGGCGCCAAAGGGCAAAAAAAACGCATCTGTTATGTTTCGTATAATAACAAGATATTTTTTTGGGAACCCTTTCCCCTTCACCCGTGGGGACTATAAAATTGCTGTATTCAAATTTAAGTTTTCAAAACTGCCTCAATGAACAAAAAACTGTATTTCGCCAAAGTCAAAAAACACGTATTGTTTTTTTATTTGTATAATAAAAAGATATTTTTTTGGACCTTTCAATTACCTGTGGTGACAATTTAAAAATTTCTGTTTTTCAAATTTAAGTGCAAGCTGCCTCAATGAACAAAGCTGTAGTGCGCCAAAGTCAAAAAAAACGTATCTTTTTTTTGTATAAACAAGATATTTTTTGGGACCCTTTTAATTCACCTGTGGGGGACAAAAAAATTGCTGTTTCAAATTTAAGTGGAAGCTGCCTCAAGAACAAAGCTGTAGTGCGCCCAAAGGGCAAAAAAAAAACCCTATTGTTATGTAAATTTGTATAATACAATAATTTTTTGGCCCTTTTAAATTTACCTTGGTGACTATAAAATTGCTGTATTCAAATTTTAAATGGGAAGCTGCCTCCCAAAAGAAAAATAGCTTAGTGGGGCCAAAATCAAAAAACACGTATTGTTAAAGTATTCGTATAATTTCAAAAATATTTTTTGGCACCTTTCAATTCCACCCTTTTGGGGAATATAAAAAGCTGTATTCAAATTTAAGGGCAAAGCGGGCCCCAATGAACAAAGCGTAGTGCGCCAAAATAAAAAACACGTATCTTTATGTATTCGTATTTAAAAAAAGATATTTTTGGCACCTTTTTAAATTTACCTGTGGTGACAAAAAATTGTGGATTTTAGATTTAAGTGCAAACTGCCTCAATGAAACAAAGCTTTTAGTGGGCCAAAAATAAAAAAAAACACGTATCTGTATGTTTTTGATAATCAAAATATTTTTGGCACCTTTCAAATTTACCTGTTGGGGACTTAAAATTGGGTGGATTCAAATTTTAAATGCAAAGGGGGAAATATCAACAAAGGGGAAAGGGCAAAAATTTAAAATGGGAAAACCCCATCTGAAAAAGTATACTATAAAAAAGTGGGGTTTTGCACCAAAAAAAGAGAAACCCGCAGTTACAAAAAAAAGGTAATTTAAAAATTTTAGGCTGCCCAAAATTTTAGGAAATTTTTTAAATAGAAAAATGTTTAAAAAATTTTAAAACTATTGCAGTGCCCAAAGTCTTTCACAAAGGGGCTTTGGGGAACTTTTCCAGTAATTCCCTTTTTAGAGCTTGTTGGGCCCCGGTTTATGCCCCGGTCCCCGGGCCCTTTGGGCCGTGGCCTGTTTCCCTGCCGCCATGTCCTGCTGGGGCTCCCTGTGCGGGGTCCAGCAGCCCCGTTTTTCTGCAAAGTACTTTCCTTTCCTGTCCAGTCTTGTTTCTTCCCGGGTCCTGTCGTGCACTGTGGCCCCCTAAGGCGGTAGCGGGGAGCTTTCCCCGCCTATTTATAGTTTTTCCGTTCTTGACCTTTCCCCCTTACCCCCGACCCCTGGCTTAGAGGGAAAATTTTTGTCTCTACTCTGGGGTCAGTTTATTTCAGTCTGTTGCTTTTGTCCCCGCTGCTTCCCATCTTGAGCTCCTGCCAGCAACTCAGGGCTGGGTTTGGGGCCTTTAAACCCCTGAGATGCTTGGGCCAGTGTCTTTGCATCTTAGCTCCTGGCCCTCGTCCGTCGTGTCCCCGTGTCTCCTGTAAAATTTCCCTGTTCCTGTATGGCTTCCGTTCCCGCCGTGTTCCCTGGTCTGTACCCATGTTTAAACCCTCCATTTTCCGCCGTATCCCGTGGTGCTAGGTTCGTTTAACCCTCCGTATCCTGCTGTACATGTTCCTGTGTTCCCGTATTCCACCGCCTGGATTCCTGTCTTGCACCCGGCTGTCACCCAGGTAGCCACGTCAGGGGTAGTGACCTGGGGGTCCCGCAGCCAAGTCCATCCCGCTTTGCGGCCGGCTCTGGCGAAGAAAGGGGCCCCTTAGACTCCACTCCCTGGCGTGGTCCTTCAGCTACCACCTCGCCTGCGGTGATCACAGAGGACCCACACCCGGATGTCTGCGGTCGGCGCTTCGGCGTACGTCCATCGGCGCCGCACCGTTACACTTGTCTGTGTTCGCCCGCGGCCCCTCTCCCCCCCCCCCCCCCGCTCTTCCCCATGGCTTTACAGCGGTAGATGCTCCTTTAAAATTCTCTAGCTAACTACATAAAATCTTCCAATCTCTAATCTAACTAAATTGTAAGGATCACAGCGAATAGTAGAGGTTTCTCTGTGACGAAATAGAATAATTTCGCTGAGCTGTTTGGACACAAGCAGAGCGCACGTCCGTCTGCTCTGAGACGCTGAGAGACACTGAGGCCGAACAGGAAACGCTGTTCTATGTAAAACGCGTTCATGTGAATTTTCCAGCCAACCGCAACCAAACACATCCCAGTCATGATGTCGCACACACATCTCACCCTGCTCTATTCTGTAAGCTGATTTGCTGGCCGCCAAAATGACAGGAGCACCGAAAATGGCGCGATCTTAATTAGATGATGCACAGATATTAACCTAAATTATCGCATGATCTAAAAATTTCGATCAACATAAAAACTGTGCCGATTTCAACTTTGTCGATAATAATCGCTCAACACTAGTCATATTAGGACTGTGTTTGTTCTATTGATATCTATGGACTGGCTACGTCATGGTACTCAGATTTGACATCTCCGACGTAATAAGGTGTTGTGAGATATGCCTTAATCAGTACTACAGACCCTTATTTTCAGGATTAGTCAGAGTCCCAGAATTCAGAGACCTTTGATTGAAAAGTGATATCATATCCCAGCCATATGCCATCACTTTATATGATGGAAATACAGAGCTAAAGGGTTTTCCAAGCCCATGAATTAATTTTACCAACTGCTGACAATGCTATATAATAGCCAAAGTATTAATAGTCACCAATTCTGTAATTTCCATGTGAAAATTTTGGAATCCCTTTCTGGTCTCTTTTTTCCCGCCCATCTTGTTGTGTGCCTTAACATATGACCATGAGCCTAGCAAGGGCCATGGTAGTATCGACAAATCACCACTAATTCGGGACAAACTGTGCATGCTAAACCCAGGAAAAAAGGGGGACCAGGAAAAGGGTTAAACCTTAGCTACCTTTTCGAAATTGTGAAGCTGCCTGAAGTTGAACTTTTCCTTATTTATAGTTCTGTTTTAGATGTTTTAAAAAGGTTATGTAAAATTTCCCTATCCCAAATTATTTTGTTTTAATAAAGAGCTGCAATTTGATATTACTTCAGGCAATTTTTTATGATTTATTTTTGCTATGTAAATTTTACCTGGTAAATTGTAGGGGGCAAACCCCCAATGTGGCTTTGTGCAATCTGAAAAGCAAGTGGTGTCAACGTATTACCCAAAAAACAGTAAATTAAATCTACTCTAACCAATTGGGCCCAAAACAGATGGAGCAAAGTCAAAAATTTTAAAACATGGTGTTTTTATGATAGAAGTATAGTTTGTTGAGCTCAAAAAATTTGAACAGTCCTATAACTTATGACAAAAATAGTGTTGTCCCTTTTTGAAGAGGGGAAGGCTTTTAAAACCCTACAAATTATTTTCAGGGGACACAGACCCAACCAGTACCATGAAGGTAAAAAGAAACAAAATCTACAGTTTTAGAAAATTTTCACCCCGAAGGGGGGTTTCCCTTTTAACTTGGGGAAGTTCCAAAATCCCAAACCCCAGCACTAGGCCCACATACCAGAAGTTCATACAGATGCTCCAGTTGGCCTCTTTCCTCTTCAAATTTTATTCTGGAGAAGACATGTATCATATGTTGATCCAGCAGAGGCTCGGTTATTGCTCTTCCTTCCCTTTTTGGGCAAAAACCTTCCCTAGCTAACCCCAAAAAAGGGGGTTGAAAGGGGGGGAACGTTCCCCTGTCTGAAAAAGGTGAAGTGTTGCAAAATTGTGGTAGGAAAATGATTTTGGTAAAAAGGGCTCTGCATTTCCGGTCGTTTTGATTTTGTTTGCCCGGTAGAAAAATTAAAGGGGTGATGTCATTGCCAGGGATAATAAAAACCCCTGATTGGGAACTAACATAGGGATTGTAACGAAAGCAGGTAGTGGGTTCCCCTGGGGCCCCCGCAAGCCGGAAAAATGAAAGCCCTACCAGGGGAAGGAATTTAAAGTGAAACCCCCTTTTCCCCCAAAAGCCCCCCGCAAAACGGGATGGGGTTGTGCGGCGGAGAACCAAAGGGCGTCCCCCTGGCGGACCCTTTCTTGCCCGGGGGCGGCCAGGGGGAGTGCTTGGTCAGAATCTTTTTGGGGTAGGCGGGGTCCGGGGACGGGGAGGAGGTCAGGCCGGCGGCCAAAGGGTTTTGGGGGCAAGGGAAAAAAAGGGAAAGGTTTGGGTTCGGTAACGGAAGTCAGACAACGAGGCACAAGAAACTTTTTTCTAAAGGGTGTACGGCACTAAAGATTTGGCCAAAATTTCCCCCGGGGGGGGAAGGGGTTAAATTTTGGGGCACCTGGGAGCTTTAAAATAAGGGCGTTTCTGGCCCCCTTTAATCCCCGAGAGCTGGGCCGCGCGCGCCCTAAGGCGGGGGGCGCCGCCAGCGGCCGGCCGGGGGGACGAGAGGATCGGAGCGCAGGAAGGTTTAAGGGGGGGAAACCGGGACCCCACCGCGGGCCCCGGGGGGGCCCGGGGCCCGACGGGTTGGGCGCCCCGATGTGCCCCGCTGGCCCGGGGGAGGGGTGGGGGACCACCCCCGACAGTACCCCCCCCCCCAAAGGCCCCCCCCTTTTCTGGTTCGGAGGAAGGGGCAAAACCCAAAACCGCGGTCCAGGAAAGTTCTCCTAAGGGGTTCCCCCAAAAAATCTCCCCCGGACCGGAAACCCTCCCAATCAAAACCAAAAAATTGGTTTTTCCCCAACAAAAAACCCCCATAGCCAAGATCTTTTTGAACCCCAAAAATTTTTGGGGTACGGGGGCTCCGGAGGGGGGAACAAACCTTTTTTGGGAAAGCGGTTCACCGACGGGCTTTGGAGGGGGTACATGGAAGGGAAATTTGGGGAGGTGGGAGGGAGTTTGAGTTATACGCCAGGTTAATAGGGTCAGGGGTTTCGAGGGCCCTAGGATCGGGGGCCAAGCTTGTAAATGGGGATTTTTTAAAAAGAAAATATTTTGGTGGACAAACCCGATTGGTTCCCGGGGTAAAAATTGGAGGGTCTTTCCCCTTTTTGTCCCCCCTGGACCCCTTTATACGGGCCCGGGAGACGTGCAGGGTGAGAGTTGCTCCCCGATTTCCCGTTGGTCGTGGACCAAGGGGTCCACGGGGAACCCCGGAGGGGGGGGGCAGAGGGGGGGGCGGGGATGCCGAACAAATTTAATAAAAAAGGGAGATGCGCCTGAGGAATGAATTTCCCCCGAATTGTATGGGAAAAATTTGGCCCCGGGTAGGGGGGCGGGCCAATTCCCGGGGAGCGAAACAAAGTGTCGTAAGTAACTGCCCCCAATTTTGGGGTTTTCTCTCTCTAACCGGGGCCGGGTTTGATTGGGATGGTTGGCCCAAGAAAAAAGTCCCAACTTCACCCGCCCAAACGGGGAGCAGAAGGGGGCGCCAGAAACTTGGACCGACCCGACCCCCGTTTGAGACGATGTGCTGGGGGGAGGCCCTGGCGGAAAATGTGGGCCTTTAAAAAACGGGGGAGGGGTGGTGGGGGAAAGGGAAACCCCGGGGCAGTGGGACAAGTGCGACCCTTCGAAAACCCCA
>JAODAL010073646.1:0-14664 GCA_025379985.1 Phyllomedusa bahiana
CCCCACCACCAACAATTAACCTTAGAGCTGTCAGGTTCCCACTATATTTCAGCAAACCATCCGGGAAAGGGGGTTCGGACTAAAAACGTGACAATCCGAACTACTGGAAGTACAGAAAAACAAAGTTCGAAAGTCCGGGCTGGATCAAAGTTGTCTGGGTTGGTCATTTTATTTGACCACCCGCGGACCAAAACCACAAGAAAAATCTACAAACCCGGGGGGGACTCAAATGGCCAACGGTATTTAAAATACATATAGATGTTCAACCACCGTGACCTTTAGAGGCGGAGTCCTAAATTGTTTCCCCCGGTCCTCCGTGGCAGGTTGGGGCCCTGGGGGGTCCTAGTCCACCGCAGATACGCCCCCCTGGGGGCCCCCATAATTTTGGGGGGTCGTTTCCCAACTTTTGGGAGGTCACCTTTTGCCCCGGTTTTCCCAAAAATTCACAACCAGAAAAAAGTTACAGTATCGGCCGATTAGAAATTGAGTAAACACGGGGTTTTGGGTCAGATTTCATTATTTTTTCCAAGCTTTTTTTAAAAAGCAAAACATTAACACATATTTGTATAACTCTAATCAAGTAAACCCAGGGGCCCAGTACAGGAGAGAGGAACGGATGTATTCCATTTTTTGCAGTTTTTAAGTAAGTTTAGGGCCCCACTTGTCTCGGGGAAAAAGTCTCTGGGATTGCATTAGCCAAAACTTCAGTGATTTTCCAGTGTTTAAGTCTTTTTTTCAGAAAGAGAACTGATAAGCAGATATCCTGAGCCATCTTAGCTTCTTCATAATTGCTGCATCATTCTTGACAAAATGGAGTCGATTCCATTTTAGCTGAGATGACTTTTAAGGAACAAAACCCTTTTATGTGAAAGGGGAAAAATCATTTCAGAGAAATAAATCGGTTAACCATGAGAGAATTCACACAGGAGGAAAGTTTGGGGATTTCCAGTTATAATATAACACAAATTGCTTAAAACCCTTCACCTTCACAACCAATAGCCCCCCCGTTAAAACCCAAAGGTAGGAAAAGGAATTCTGAAACAGTACGGCACTTTGACGAGGGGCCCACAGCAGCAAAAGACCACCCCGGGTGCCACCCCTTTCAGTAAGAACAGGAAATGAGGTCCAATTTTCCCCAACCATCGTTGGGACAGTAGAAGTTTGGGGAAAAAAACGTTCCTGGTTGAGGAGTCTCGATTTTGCTGCGACATTCGGGGTGGGAGGGTCAGAAATTTTGGGGAACAACATGAAGCAGGTCCATCTGCCTTGTATAACGGTTCAGGCTGGTGGTGGTGGTGTCATGGTGGGGAATATTTTCTTGGCCCTCTTTGGGCCCCTTTGGTACCAATTGGGATCGTTGCAACCCTTGTTAATCTTTTGCCCCGAGAATTGAGGCATTTTGAAGGAAAAAAAGGGGGTAAACCCCTTACTAGATGGGGTACCCCAATAAAGGGCCGGTGATTACTTTACTCTCTGTTGAAAACTGGAGACATTTGAAGAACCCAAATAGCAGAATCATATGTGCAAAATACAACACTCATCCATACAATGCGCTAGTTATCACTTGCTCACATGACAGTTAATGCATTTGCATTAAGTTCTATAAATGAGCATTTCATGACTTTAAATTAAAACTTTTATTTTTCTTATGAAAAAGTTCATAGTTGAGTAGCAAAGCAAGCTTCCACACCCAGAGCACATGGACTGAGAATTTAAATTGGTCGTCTCACTACAGGGATTGCTTTTTATGTTAAAGATCTTGCAAAAACAAGTCACTTTGCAATATGTGTCCATTAACAGTGTCTTACCTATTCTTAGATATCCCCTCTTCTATGGGCTGCATACGCTCCTCAGGTTGCTATAGCTACAGACCTGTTTGATCTCTCATGATAGGCTGCCAGCGCTGGTTGCTATAGCTACAGACCTGGCTTCTACTGCAGTCTAGTAGAAGCCAGTAAACACACCCCTGAATTCAAAATGAAACCAAGAAAACAGGACTGAGGTAAGATGAATCTGTGTAGTGAGACAACCCCTTTAGCTAATCATACAGAATGGGAAGGATAGCATCATGTAACTGCCAGACTAACAGGACCATTACCCACAAATCGGTCACTAAATTATTTTTGCCAATAAAATATTTACATTGATTGTGCAGATTTATACTGGTTCCACAGACCGTTTTGTGATCCATTATAATCAAAGGAATATTTATTTACAGCTGATGTTTCCCTCTACTGTTGATCTATAGGTATAGAAGTGCTCTGTAGCTCCTTGATGAGGACACAAGTTTTCACGATGTGAAGGTGTCTTCATACTGGTCATTAGCTAGAGGTGATCACAGTATTATCATCCTTCCTACCCATCCGTATATATAGAGTAGAATCTGTAGACCTCAGCTGCCATGTGTACAAAGTGCTATTGAAGTATTTTACAATTTCCTTGTAGAATTTTATGACAATTATTGTCTTTATGATCTTACCTAGGATATGAGATAGAGGGACAGGCCTATTATTCATAGGTCTTTATCAGATGGCACAATGTACCATAAGAGAGCCTGGCACAGTAATGCCCTAATATAACCAGCCATAGTGACAGCCTTGGAGTCTGGTGTACAGGGCCGACCAGTGCAGTTGATTCTTGGAGCCTACCAGCTGAGGTGATTCTTCGGGCCCACCAGACGAGTTGATTCTTGGAGCCCACCAGTGGAGTTGATTCTTGGGGCCTACCAGCTGAGGTGATTCTTCGGGCCCACCAGACGAGTTGATTCTTGAGGCCACCAGTGGAGTTGATTCTTGGAGCCCTCCAGACGAGTTGATTCTTGGGGCCACCAGTGGTTGATTCTTGGGACCTCTCTAGTTAGTTAATTCTTGGGTCCCACAAGTGGAGTTGATTCTTGGGACCCCTCCTGTGTAGTTGATTCTTGGGGCCTATGAGTGGAGATGATACTTGGATTCCACCAATGGAGTTGAGTTTTGGTGTCCACCCTTCAGCTCCTGTACATGACTGCACATACTGCACTTGACTCCTGCTTTCTGCCTCTATTTCTCTGCCTCTGCCACGCTCCTCCCCAGCCTGTCTGGCATGACACTGTTACACATGTCGTCATGTTGGTCTGGGGCGCCAGAGTTTACGAATCTACCTTATCCAATTGTAAGGGATCGGCAGCAGCAGGGCTGTGAAGATGAGGGATCTATAAAGATGTATGCCCCCCAAAAATACATTCTCTATTAATTAAGGTATACAAATAGCTATAAGAAAATGTTTATGTATGTACCTATATGTACCTTTAAATAATGCTGATACAGTTATTAAAAAATATGCAAGAAAGTATCATCACCATACTGTTATTGGACAAAACCAGTATATCATGGTCGATATTATCAATAATACCACTTTACAAAGGCCAAGTACCGCCAAAATATGACCACGTATCCCCACCATATAGTGACTGAATAATACAACTACCCTGTTAGTGAATAAAAGTGATTATATTTACATCAATATTACTGACATACAGTGACCATATAATGGTAAATAATAGCTGCACACAGTTGACCTCTTTCCTGAGGAGTCATTCACTTTTCTTTTATTTCCGTCCCAGACCACCATGATGATTTCTTCCAGCCATAACTCATCTATGCAGGATGTACTGCACAAACATCTATTTCCAACACCCCCCTTTCTTGCACATATATACAGACTGCCCATCCAAAGTGCCACAAACAGTAATAATGACCCACCTGGTTCACCACACAATAACATTGCCGCCAGACTGTTATAGGGCTCCTTTTTATGTCCCCAGTTTTAATCTTCTTTTGTGCCCCATGTAGTAGGTAGGTACACCTCCAATATAGACTGCAGGTACACCTCATATAGCATGTTTTATAGAAGGTATCCCCCTAAGTTAGGCAGGCAGATAGGTAGACTTCCATTAAGTGTGTAGACCCCAATTAGGCAGGTCACCTCCCAAATTAGATAGGCAGACCTCTCCTATTTGGTAGGTAGGCCACTCATTAGGTACATAGGTAGGTTGAATCCTACTTGGTAGTTAGCTGGGCTCCTCCATTGGGTAGGTAACTTGCCTCCCACAAGGGATAAGTACATTGCCTTCCCGTTGGTTAATTAGGTTGGCCCACTATTAGGTATGTAGATTTCCCCATCCCTTTCTGATAATTGAATGAAAAAAATAAGACTCACTTGAAATTATGCCTGCAACATCAACTGTTGCCAGTAGTTTGCTCTGTTGTGCCATGGAAAAGGAAGACTATAAAAAGGGCTGCTCAGAGGAAGTGAGTCAGTCTGAGGCTAAAACTACATGCCATGCAGAAGTCCTGTGTACTGACTAATGATAATAACTAGGCTGGAGGCATTGGGCAGTTCCCAAATAAAGGGCTTGACAATGGGGGAGCCTTACAGGGAGACATGAAGTTGGCGGAGTGATAGCAGTAGAAAGAAACCAGTTCATGCTGCAAGGGGACAGTAGCCCTCAGTGCAATGAGATACAGAATGTGTCAAAAGGACATTAGCTTTATGGTTGGCAGTAACCATATTGGATATAACCTGACCTCCTGGATCTTTAGTGGGGTGGCAAATTGTCCTCTTGATCCCAGGTCAAATATTCCTAAATTAGTGTTTTCAATGTTTAAGACTATATATCCACAAAGTGTAGGAGAAAAGATACATGTCTTAACAAAAAGTGCACAGGAGTAAAAAGCGGCAAATTTATCAAAGCTTAATAAATTTGGCACATCTTTCAGTGTCCATGCGTCTGTCTAAAAAAACATAAGTCACCTGTTAACTGGAGTAGATTTCTGGATTATTTTGTGCCACTTTTAACACAAAGTTTAGCAAATTTGACAGGCAGTGTGAGGCTACGCCCCTTGTGCCTAGCTCCACCCAGTTTTCCCAAAAATTAAATAGATGAAAGAATTGCAAAGCTTTTCGTAAAACAGTTCATAAGTCACAGATTTTTGCACAAATCCTCCACCAGTATTGGTGGAAATCACTTCATACATTTCCCCCCAAGTATATTGTACAATGTAAAGGGACTGTAACTATCAAGCTTCAGTATCTCTATAAGACAAAGAAAATAAATGCTACTTTGCTATTAAAATGTCTGGTGGCAAAACTCCTTAACCCTTTACTGATGTATGACATAACTGTACATCATGCGGTTGGTAAGGGAGTGTGGAGCAGGCTCACGGGCTGTACATACTACATACCGAGCAGGTGTTAGCTCTTACTTAGAGCTAATACCCCCATGAGTGGGTCACATCAGAGATAACTCTGATCCTAGCTGTATAGCCACTTAGATGCCATGGTCAAAGCAACCACTGTATCTAAATTACTACAAAATGCCTCAGTGCTCTGTTGTTACCGCACGATGTGATTGTGGGGTGCTGACCAGTGGTCATGGCAGGTGGGAGCCCTATAAAGGGCTTCATGGCTGCCAACTTAGTACTCTTCATAAACCAATGTCTCAGGATGTGTCCCAAAATGATACTACACTTCAGCAGGCAGAAAACGAGACCGCTTTTAGGTCCATAGGTGTAAAAATTTGCAAAGCTAATTTAAAAAGTAGCAAAACATGTTAAAAACTAAAAATGTGGTATTGTTGGAATTGTACCCACCCCACAGAAAAAAGATAATAAATATCCAGAACCTAAACAAGGCTGCTATATACTATGAACCACATGTATGAAAACTGTCTTGGTCTAAGACTTTTCTTGTTGCCCATAGCAACCAATCAGAGCTCATAGCAACCAATCAGATTGCCCCTTTCATTTTTTCAGAGCACTATATGAAATCAAAGAGGAGCTCTGATTGGTTGCTATGGGCTCTGATTGGTTGCTATGGGCAACAAAGACAATCTTAGACCTAGACAGTTTTCATACATGAGGCCCTAAGAGTATACTTGCCAACCGTCCTGGTTTTGGCGGGTCACTCCCGCTAATGGGGGCCATGTCCCGCTCCTCCGCTTGAGTGGCTCAACCTCCCACATCTGTAGAGATGCTGGAGGTTATCTGTGTACACAGGCATCGGACAGCATCTCTTGTCACTGCCCTACAGCCTCTGTCCTGTGCCATTGTCCGGCAATGCTCTCCTAGCTTCAGAGGAAGCCGCGAGAGCACTGCGGGGAGAAGGGGCGGGGCTTAGCGGGACCCCCTCCCCGAGCAGCGCATGAAGAACTAGGATGCCAGCAGGACAGTTAGTGCATGGATGGCTGTGTGTGTGAGGAGGGGGGGTGGCTGATGCCTGTGAGGGGAGGTGTGTGTGTGCAGTGGTTGAGTGCTTGTGAGGGGAGTGTGTATTGCAGGGGGAGGTTGATTGGTGTGTGTGCAGTGCCTGTGAGGGGAGGGGTGTGGAGTAGATTTTATTATTTTACTGTTATAAGCAATAGGGGCACTGCCTGATTAGTGGGGCATCTATCTGGATAAAGGGGGCCTCTACCTGGATAAAGGGGGCATCTGCCTGGATAAAGGGGGCCTCTTCCTGGCTAAAGGGGTCATCTGTCTGGATAAAGGGGCCTCTACATGGATAAAGGGGGCATCTGCCTGGCTAATGGGGCCTCTACCTGGATAAAGGGGGCATCTGCCTGGATAAAGGGGACCTCTACCTGGCTAATGGGGGCATATGCCTGGCTAATGGGGCAACATACCTGTAAAAGGGGGCCCTAGACATGGAGAAAGGGCGCAACTGCCTGGCAAATGGGGGCCTCTGCCTGGCTTATGGGGTTATCTACCTGGATAAAGGGGGCCTCTACCTGGATAAAGGTGGCATCTGCCTGGCTAATGGGGACATCTGCCTAGATAAAGGGGGCCTCTGCCTGGCTAATGGGGTTATCTACCTGGATAAAGGGGGCATCTGCCTGGATAAAGGGGGCATCTGCCTGGATAAAGGGGGCCTCTACCTGAATAAAGGGGGCATCTGCCTGGCTAATGGGGGCCTCTACCTGGATAAAGGGGGCATCTGCCTGGCTAATAGGGGCCTCTGCCTGGCTAATTGGGTTATCTACCTGGATACAGGGGGCCTCTACCTGGATAAAGGGGGCATCTGCCTGGCTAATGGGGGCCTCTGCCTGGATAATGGGGGCCTCTGCCTGGCTAAAGGGGGCCTCTACCTGGATAAAGGGGGCATCTGCCTGGATAAAGGGGGCCTCTAATTGGCTAATGGGGGCATCTGCCTGGCTACTAGGGTTATCTACCTGGATAAAGGGGGCATCTGCCTGGATAAAGGGGGCATCGGCCTGGCTAACGGGGGCCTCTGCCTGGCTAATGGGGTTATCTACCTGGATAAAGGGGGCATCTGCCTGGCTAATGGGGGCATCTGCCTAGATAAAAGGGGCCTCTGCCTGGCTAATTGGGTTATCTACCTGGACAAAGGGGGCATCTGCCTGGCTAATGGGGGCATCTGCCTGGATAAAGGGGGCCTCTTACTGGCTAATGGGGGCATCTGCCTGGATATTGGCAGCATCTATCTGGCTATTGGGGACATCTACCTGGATAAAGGGGGCATCTGCTTGGCTATTGGAGGCACTGCCTGGCTATTGGGGCACTACCTGGGTATTGGGAGCACTACCTGGCTAATGGAGGCACTACCTGACTATTGGGGGCACTACCTGGCTATTGGGGGCACTACCTGACTATTGAGGGAACTACCTGGCTGTAAGGGGCACTACCTGGCTATTGGGGGCACTACCTGGTTGTAAGGGGCACTACCTGGCTAATGAAGGCACTACCTAGCCATTGGGGGCACTGCCTGGCTGTAAGGGGCACTATCTGGCTATTGGGGACAGCTATCTGGCTAGAAGGGAGCAGCAACCTGGCTAGAAGGGGGCATTAACCTGGCTACAGGAGGCTACTACTTGGCTACAGGGGGTTACTACCTAGCTACAGGGTTCAAATAGGGCACCGGGATACCTACCTATTGGGGCACAGTTTGGCGGTATCTCCCAGCTCTCCTGGATGCTGAATAGACCATCCAACATTCCAGGAAAGCTGGGTGACACCAAAACCCTAATTAGCTTTCTTCCAGAGCCGTTACACAGTTAGGTGGAATAGGGTGTGGCTTTTCGAAGGGGGTGTGGCTCACATGCAAGATGGGCGTGGACATGCAAATTTTTGTTGCGCCGCGCTACGCGCACCACCCCTTAGTATCTCCTGCTTTCTTACTTTTAAAAGTTGGCATGTATGCCTAAGAGTATGTTCACACGGTGTATTTGCGGGGTCTACTTCGGGGCGTAATTGCGCTGCATTGTGCCCAAGGTACACCCTGAAAATACGGTAAAATCATAGCAATCAATAGTGCTATGATTTTCCGGCATATTCCTGGTGCTCATAAAAAAAAGTGACATGTCACTTCTTTTGGCGCTTACTCGTCGGGGTAAGGGAAAGTGAACCAGGGCCGGAGCGCTCTTGATAGTATGCGCTGTCCAGTGCGCACTTCCCATAGCAGGTGTATAGCAGAGCGCACCTGTGCCTGGTGAACACCCACTTACTGTTAAGATTCTGGGTTGGGGTCCGTGGAAAACCTCTTGTATTAAGTGTGGCCAACTAAAACAGTACAAGGAGGAGGGCTTTAACACTGGTTCCCTCACAAATCCCTAGATAAGGTGTGTCCAATTCTCATTTGGGATGTTCATAAATGAATATGTGTATGTAGGAACACACCCCATTGACAAATGGAATGGTAACTCCCACTTGTACATTTGTTGGCAAATTTACCAGAGGAATAAGATAGGGATGACATAAAACGGGGTTCCAAAAACTCCGGAATGCTGCAGAATTCTTAGGGTGTGTTCACACGGTGTTATCCTGGCATATAGTAATGCTTACTGTGCGTGGCACTATACGCCAGGTGTTTTAGACACACGCGCTGACCAGTGCACTTTTAAAGCACTCTGTGCCGACCCTCGTTCACTTTCGTTTTCCCAGCAGGTACTCAATGAGAACTATGAATTACCATATTTTCGGGTCATACTCTGGGCATATTGCAGTGCAGTGACACCCAAAGTACGTTCTGCAAATCCGCCATGTCAACATACCCTTAGGATATGTTCACACGGCGCTATCCTGCCATATAGCGGCACGTACTGGCCAGTGCGTGCTGCTAAAGTGCTCTGTGCCGGCCCCCATTCATTCCCGTTTCCCTGCGCCAGGAAAAAGTGACATGTCACTGGGAAAATGGTAATTAATCTTAGCACTCAATGAGAGCTATGAAGTACCGGATTTCTGGTCCGTATTGCAGCGCAATTATGCCCCGAAATGCAGCCCCCAAATATGCAGTGTGAACATACCCTAACACTGTGGGAAATGAAAATATTTATTTAAACAGTCATGTCAGGAGAACTGACACATCCTCTTTAACCCTTTCAGTCTACCAGGAGGTACTGATATATCCTGACAGTGCTAAGGGGCTATGGAACAGGCTCACTCGCTGAGCCTGCTCCACATGCGGCGAGTGCCCGTTGTTCGAATCATCCAGTACTCGTTGATAGGGGGCAGGGGATATAGGCCATTTAACCATTTAGATGCCATGGTAAATGCAACCGTGACGTCTTAATGATTAGAATGTGGGGCAGTGTCCGTTGTGGCCCCCAATCCTCCCACCACAAAATGATCACGGGGTGCCACTCAATCCCCATGGCAGCTAGAGGCCTAATGAAGTACTCAATGGCAGCCATGTGTGTACCTCTATTATACCCTGCTACAGGCAGGGTGTAATAGGAGATTAATGTAATCACTATGTACTGCAGTATATAGTACAAACCACTGCATGTTCAAGTTCCCTCTAGGCCTAAAAAATCTATAACATTAAAAAAAAAGTTTAAAAAAATACTAAAAATGTAAAAAAAAATAAAAAATCTTTTTCTCATGTATCACATAAAAATAAACAATTAAAAATTAGTATCACCATATCCATAAAAGTCTGATCAAAAACAATATCACCCATGCAGCAAAAACCATGAAAACAAAAAAACAACATAATTGTGGATTTTTTGGTAGTCTGCCCCCCCAAAAAAATTAATAAAAAGTGACCAAAAAGTCATATATATACTCAAAATTGTTACCAATAAAAAACTAGATCTCGCCCTGCAAAAAATGATCCATCACATCACACAGCTCCTACAGAGGAAAAATAAAAAAAAAAGTTAATGGTCTCAGAAAATGGAGTCACAAAGAAATTTTTTTCTCCAAAAAGTAAAAAAAAAAAAAATAGAAATGCATAATAAATAAAAAGTACATATTTTTGGTGTCATCACCAGAATCATACTGACCTTCAGAATAAAGATAATGTCATTAATTTTTCTTGATTAACTCCATAAGAACACATCTCCCCCTCCTCCAACTAAGGGGGGGGGATATGCAGTTGTGTCTTTTTTCCCGTTCCACCCCACAAATAGTTCCCCTATACATTATATGGTGTATTGAATGCTACCATTAAAAATTACAACAAGCCCTAAGTGGCTATGTTGACAGAAGAACAATTATGACGTTTGGGAGGCTGGGAGGAAAAAAAACAGAAAAAAAAAATTAAAATGGACACTTAGGGCGACATGTAAGAACGTTGGTGCTGACAGGCCATTTCTAAATCACTTTAAAGCGGTTGTCTCACTAAAACGATTCATCTCACCTCAGTCCTGTTTTCATTTTTGAATTCAGTGTTTACTGGCTTCTACTGGCCTGCAGTGATGAGCTGCTGAAGACACCAGGTCTGTAGCTATAGCGACCTGAGGAGCTGATGCAGCCCATACAAGAGGGGATATCTAAATAGGTAGGGAAAACCATTAAGGGGACATACACTCACCGGCCACTTTATTAGGTACACCTGTCCAACTGCTCCGTTAACACTTAATTTCTAATCAGCCAATCACATGGCGGCAATTTCAGTGCATTTAGGCATGTAGACATGGTCAAGACAATCTCCTGCGTTCAAACCGGCATCATTATGGGGAAGAAAGGTGATTTGAGTGCCTTTGAACGTGGCATGGTTGTTGGTGCCAAAAGGGGCTGGTCTGAGTATATTTCAGAAACTGTGATCTCCTGGGATTTTCACGCACAACCATCTCTAGGGTTTACAGAGAATGGTCCAAAAAAAAGAAAAAACATCCAGTGAGCGGCAGCCTGTGGGCGGAAATCCCTTGTTGATGCCAGAGGTCAAAGGAGAATGGGCAGACTGGTTCGAGCTGATAGAAAGGCAACAGTGACTCAAAAAAGCCACCCGTTACAACCAAGGTAGGCAGAAGAGCATCTCTGAACGCACAGTATGGGGAACTTTGAGGCAGATGGGCTACAGCACAGAAGAACCACACCGGGTGCCACTCCTTTCAGCTAAGAACAGGAAACTGAGGCTCCAATTTGCCAAGCTCATCGAAATTGGACAGTAGAAGATTGGAAAAACGTTGCCTGGTCTGATGAGTCTCGATTTCCTTTCTGCGACATTCGGATGGTAGGGTCGAATTTGGCGTCAACAACTGAAAGATGGATCCATCCTGCCTTGTATCAACGGTTCGGCTGGTGGTGGTGGTTTTCATGGTGTGGGGAATATTTTCTTGGCACTTTTGGGCCCCTTGGTACCAATTGAGCATCGTTGCAACACCTTGTGGAATCTATGCCACGAAGAATTGAGGCAGTTCTGAAGGCAAAAGGGGGTCCAACCCGTTACTAGCATGGTGTACCTCATAAAGTGGCCGGTGAGTGTATATTAAAAAGTGACTTGTTTTTACAAGATCTTTAACATAGAAAGCACTTCTTGTAGTGAGACAACCCCTTTAAGGCAGTGTAAAATACGGCACAATGTATGAAGCTGTTCTTCTTCAGGTGATACATACAGGGCAGTGTAGAGCCAATACCACAAGTCTGGCTCAGGCACCACCTTTACCCTGGTCTGTTCTTCTGCAGGTCATACATACAGGGCAGTGTAGAGCCAAAAACCACAAGTCTGGGTCAGGCATCACCTTTACCCTGGTTGGCTATTCTTCTGCAAAGGGCATACATACAGGGCAGTGTAGAGCCAATACAACAAGTCTGGCTAGGCACCACCTTTACCTGGTCTGGCTGTTTTCTTCAGGTCATACATACAGGCGAGTGTAGAGCCAATACCCAAGTCTGGCTCAGGCACCACCTTACCTGGTCGGGCTGTTCTTCTGCAGATCATACATACAGGGCAGTGTAGAGCCAATACCCCCAAGTCTGGCTCAGGCACCACCTTTACCTGGTCTGGCTGTTCTTCTGCAGGTCATACATACGGGCAGTGTAAAAGCCAATACCACAAGTCTGGGTCAGGAACCACTTTTACCCTGGTCTGGCTGTTCTTCTGCAGGTCATACATACAGGCACAGTGTAGAGCCCAAAAACCACAAGTCTGGCTCAGGCACCCCCTTTACCTGGTCTGGCTATTTTCTGCAGGTCATACATACAGGGCGGTGCAGAGTCAATACAACAAGTATAGCTCAGGCACCACCTTTATGCTGGTCTGGCTGTTCTTCTTCAGGTCATACATACAGGCGCACTCTAGTGCCAATACCACAAGTCTGGCTCAGGCACCACTTTTCCCTGGGCGGGCTGTTTTCTGCAAAATCATACATACAGGGCAGTGTAGAGCCAATACCACAAGTCTGGCTCAGGGACCACCTTTACCCTGGTCTGGCTGTTCTTCTGCAGGTCATACATACAGGCGCAGTGTAGAGCCAATACACAAGTCTGGCTCAGGCACCACTTTTACCCTGGTCTGGCTGTTCTTCTGCAGGTTTATACATTACAGGCACAGTGGGAGAGCCAATACCCCAAGTCTGGCTCAGGCCCACCTTTACCCTGGTCTGGCTGTTCTTCTGCAGATCATACATACAGGCGCAGTGTAGAACCAATACCACAAGTCTGGCTCAGGCAACCCCCTTTACCCTGGTCTGTTCTTTGCAGGTCAAAACATACAGGGCAGTGTAGAGCCAATACCACAAATCTGGCTCAGGCATCACCTTAAACCCCGGTCTGGCTATTCTTTGCAGGTCATACATACAGGGCAGTATGAGCCCCAATACCACAAATCTGGCTCAGGCACCACCTTTACCCTGGTCTGGCTGTTTTTTCTGCAGGTCATACATACAGGCGCAGTGTAGAGCCAATACCACAAGTTGGTCAGGCACCACCTTTACCTTGGTTCTGGCTGTTCTTCTGCAGGTCATACTTTCAGGGCGGTGTAAAAGCCAATACCACAAGTCTGGCTCAGGCACCACCTTTACCCTGGTCTGGCTGTTCTTCTGCAGTCATACATACAGGGCAGTGTAGAGCCAATACCACAAAATCTGGCTCAGGCACCACCTTTACCCTGGTGGGCTGTTCTTCTGCAGATCATACATACAGGGCAGTGTAGGAGCCAATACCACAAGTCTGGCTCAAGGCACCACCTTTACCCTGGTCTGTTCTTCTACAGGTCATACATACAGGGCAGTGTAGAGCCAAAACCCAAAAAGTCTGGCTCAGGCCCACCTTTACCCTGGTCTGGCTGTTCTTCTGAGGTCATACATACAGGGCGTGTAGAGGGCCCAAAACCACAAGTCTGGCCAGGCACCACTTTACCCCGGTCTGGCCCGTTCTTCTGCAGGCCATACATACAGGGCAGTGTAGAGCCAATACCACAAGTCTGGCTCAGGCACCACCTTTACCCCGGTCGGGCTGTTCTTCTGCAAAATCAACATACAGGGCAGTGTAGAGCCAAAACCACAAGTCTGGTCAGGCACCACCTTTTACCCTGGTCTGTTCTTCTACAGGTCATACATACAGGGCAGTGTAGAGCCAATACCACAAGTCTGGCTCAGGCACCACCTTTACCCTGGTTGGCTGTTCTTCTGCAGGTCATACAACAGGGCAGTTGTAGAGCCAATACCCCAAGTCTGGCTCAGGCAACCACCTTTACCCTGGTCTGGCTGTTCTTCTGCAGGTCATACATACAGGGCAGTGTAGAGCCAATACCACAAATCTGGCTCAGGCACCACCTTTACCTGGTCTGGCTGTTTCTCCCCGCAGGTATACATAAGGGCAAATGTAGTGCAAATACCACAAGTCTGGCTCAGGCACCACCTTTACCCTATAGCAAGCACAAACGTATGGTCCAGCAGTCCAAAGGCCAGTAAAAAGTCCAATATTTATTGAGTAATATTAAAATAAAACGGCAAACATGCACAGGGGAGATGAATGAAGCTTACGCGTTTCAGGGCGACTGCCCCTTAATCATAGCATGTTTTACACAGGAAACAGGAAGTGTTTAAATATACATGGTGATGAACAGCTGATGTAACTCACCTGGGGCAGAGAAGAGGCAGCTTGTAGGAAGATGACAGCAATGCCTGGGCGCCGGTCACATGTCTGCAAATGAATTTTAAACCGTACCATGTGTAAGAACGCCGGCGCCTGCACCCCAAAATTTGGCATCCAGACAGCGACGCGCGTGCGCAGAGGGAGTCGGGGCCGAAGCGAACGGAACCGGAATCTTACCCACAACCACAGTGCGGGCAGGCATCGGCGCCTGTGCACCAAAGGCGCTGCAAAACCGGCCGCGCCTGCACCGACAGAATTGGGACCAAAGCGGATATGGCTAGGACAAGGACAGCATAGACAGTCGGCCCAATATATAGTGACATGTACAACAGACTGCCTCATAGCTTGCTGC
>JAODAL010073647.1:0-14663 GCA_025379985.1 Phyllomedusa bahiana
CTCAATTTTAAAATGCGCCTTTAGTCCACTGCGCCTTTTTTAGCCCCGAAAAATCGGTAAACTTTTGCCACAGAGAGCAATATCCAAAAAATAAAAAACGCTGGTTCAGGAACATGTGTGTATATGACACACACACTGTGTGAAAGGTATTTCACCGCAGTAACTATAAAATCGGATGTATTTGGCACAGAGTGCTTTCTACTGCTGCTGCAGAGAGATCCGTGTACATAACAGACACAGTGGCAAGTGGCAGAATGTAAAATGTAAAAAATGTAAAAAGAATTTCAGATATTGGCTAGATTGTTTTTTTCTTTTCTTTTCTCAGGGTCGATTTGGCGAGCCCATTTCTCTTTGTTGTCCATCCCACGTCTACTGCATTTCTTGTTTTTAGCCTTTTGAAAATACTGCTATGTTATAGAGGAGTCAACTTGTTTACATTCCAAAGTTTTTGTGGATGCTTATCTAATTCCTTTTGGAAGATTCACTCCAGTTTCTGTTTATGGTTTCTATTTGTAGGTTTAGGCAATGTTCACACGGCTTATTTCAGAACATATTTAAGTCGGATTGCCAATTGTAAATACGTTCCGAAATCAGGTGCAAATCAGTTTCAAATAAGTGCCACTAAGTGTGGCACGTATTTGGAACTGATTTCCCGATGGATTCACCATACCCATTCATTATAGTTGGTGTATCCGTCCGGAAATAATTGACATGCACATTGTTTTTGCGGCCGGATTGCGGCAGCAATCCGCGGCCGCAATCCGGAACGGAAATAAGTGTCATCTGAACAACGAAGTTATTTCCCATTAAAAATCAATGTAAAAACGTGCCAGTTACTAGTTTGTAAATGATTTCGCAACGGATTTGCGGCCGTAAATACGGCTGCAAATCCGTTGCGAAATAAGCCGTGTGAACATGGCCTTATAATACGAAATCAAAACATTTTCATATCTCTGTATGCTCTTCATTATGCTTTGCTTTACAGGGATTCTCTAGTAACACACATCTCCTGGGATGCATTGGATCCATCTTATCTGACCTGGGACGAAATAGCCGGATGACAGGTCGTAGTTTACTGATTTTATCTTGGCTTTTTAGAACGGATGAGTAGACCATGTAATGGTCTTTCTTTTACCACATCCTCTGAGTTAAAATGTATCAGCTGGAATATAGATGGTGTGAACACACCTATAAGGCGGAAAAAAATCGACCACACTTAAAACGCTTAGCCCTTGATATATTTGCAGGAAACTCATTGGATAATTAATAAGCACTCAGCGTTATAAGCCCCATTGCTAGATGCTTGCTATTCTGCTGACTATTCGGCTAGAAATAGGGGAATAGCAAACCTCTTTTTGTTGATACTTCCAACTGTCAGATGAGGGCTAGAACTTTGGGCATATTCTAACCCCAGAGCAATATCCCAAAAGACTGAACTGGCTGTAATGGAGATGTGAACGAACAAACCATACTTGAGGCATATATTTCAATGTGCAAAATAACGTTTACTAGTGCATATTGACGTATACTGTATAACTTTTAGACATTACAGTCCGGATACAGTCTCTAATCGTATAATCAATAAGTTTTAAGAGGGCCCTGAAAATACATCTTCTCGGTCTGGCCCACCAAGATCCCTAACTGCTATCACACACATTTGTCACTCCCTACACTAGGGCACTCACAGGCACTTATCTGTATATAGATTTTTACAGTCTGGTGGCAGGTTCATATTTTCATGTAAACCACCCCCTATTTATGAAACATGGCTGGACCATTGTAAACTTGGCACTCCTTACCGTATGTTTCACCCATACACCCTAATAGATTGTAAGCTCTCACGAGCAGGGCCCTCACACCTTGTGTCTCATTTGTAAGTACTTTTAATGTGTAATGACAGTATGTTTACCCTTGAATTTGTAAAGTGCTGTGGAATATGTTGGCGCTATATAAATAAAGATTATTATTATTATTATTATTATTAATGGGCAATACTTAGCTGTTTCAGCTTAATGATAAATCATAGCAAGTCCAGCCAGGAGCTGACAGAAGCACGTCCACACTCCACGCTACCCAGCGACCGACGTTTCGAAACGCACAGTTTCCTTCGTCAGGCATGCGCAGTGTGGTGTGCGGCTCTGATTTATGCGGATAATCATGAATACAGGTGAGTATTAACCCTAACAAGACAAAACAGGTTAAAAACAATGGATGGCATAGACATGCAATACTGAAGCATACTTTATTGTGTATATTTAATGTGTATAAATTCATGCAAACATTCTTATATCATAGGAAAACAACGAAGTTTAAAAACATTCATTGAGACCTTTAGGGATCAAAGTGTCCATTTTGTGGATCCAGTATGCTTCGCGTTGTAATAATTAAATTTTTTTTGTTCTTCACGTCATTTATGATGACTTCTTCGAGGACGCACCATCTCAGGTCGCTAACTGTGTGCTTTAACTCACGAAAATGTTTGGCTAGTCTCGCCATACTTTTTATCTATTCCTTCATTAGGTGTCTGTTGTTCTTTTTTGTCATAATTACGAATGGCTGATTTGTGTTCATTTATTCTGATTTTGATTGGACGGCTAGTCTGGCCTATGTAACTTTTGCCACAAGGGCATTTTATATAGTATATGACATTGTTGGTATTACAACTAAAAATGCCCAAATTTATTGGAATTTTATTTCCTGTCATGGGGTGAGATATGAACGGTCCCATAATAATGGCTGAACAATTACCACAGGTCATGCATGAAAATGTACCATGTTTGGGTGTTCTAAGTCTATCATGTCGATGTATTTTGGAGGGTCTTATGTCTGAACGTATCAAGTTGTCACCAATAGATTTGGATTTCTTAAAAATATATCTAGGTTTGTCTTTAAACAAATACCCTAGAGTAGAATCGGATTGTAAGATGTGCCAATATTTATTTATGGCTCGAATTATATTGGAATGTTTGTTGTATTTTGTGATAAATGTGAACCTTGATTGCTCCTTACTTTTATTTTGTTTTTTCATGAGATGATGTCTATCCATGGCCTTCACCTGGAGTCCTAATGCAAGAAGTTCCTGATAATCATATCCTCGTTAATTAAATTTTTTTTATGAGTCTGTACATTTCTATCTCATATTTACTATCATCGAACAAATTCTGCGCGCTCTGATGAATTGTCCCCTTTGGGGATACCAAGGAAACAACGCAGGAGCATGATAGCTTTGTCTGTGTAAAAAGATTATTACGCTCCATTGGTTTAGAGTATAATTGATGTGTCAAATTTACCAGTTGTATAATTTTTTGTAATCTTAACATCAAGATATTCTATGTTGTCGCAACTTTTATTCAAAGTGAATGTAATCAATTGGTGACGTGTATTGAGATATGATATGAACTCATCGAGTTCTGTTTCCGTACCTCTCCACAGGAGGAACACATCATCCACATATCTCAACCATGTGATGATATGGGATGTGTAATGATTATTGTATACATGTGAATTTTCAAAAGAATTCATGAAAATATTCGCTATACTTGGAGCTGCAGGAGATCCCATAGAGATCCCCTGCAGCTGCAAATAATAGGTATCACCGAACCTGAAGAAATTCTTCCGCAGTATGAAATCCAACAGAGTCATAAGGAACGCAATATGTGAATTGGTCAAAGATGCATCAAGTGATAAAGCCTCCCTTACAGAAATATTTGCATGTTCACATGGTATGTTCGTAAACAAGGACTTCACGTCCAACGTGCAGATAAATGTGACTTCGGTAGCATCTATTGTTTCAATATGACATAAAAATTGTGTAGTGTCAAATAAGCAAGATATGGTGCGTTTCACAATTTTTTTCAAACATACATCCAGATACTTAGCTAGAGGTTCTAACAGTGAACCCATACCTGATACTATGGGCCTGTATGGGGTGGAATCCCTTTGTGTAATCTTTGAGGAAAAAAATTTGGCTACAGGGGGACTTTGGGTTGTCAATATTAATACTCCTTAGTTTTTGAATCAATAAGGCCATTCAATACAGCCTCCTTAGATATATATCAATCTCAGTTTTAAACCTCCACTGTTGGATATTTTTTTAATATTTTATTACTGGGGTCTGAAAGTTGGGCAGTTGCTGCCTGTAAAATAGCCTTTTTTGTCTACAATAACTGTCGCTCCACCTTTATCGGCTTTCTTTATTATTATATCAGTATACTGATATAATACTGGATCCACAAAATGGACACTTTGATTCCTAAAGGTCTCAATGAAATGTTTAATCTTCGTTGTTTCCTATGATATAAGAATGTTTGCATTTAGAATTTATACACATTAAATATACACCTTAGATGTATGCTTCAGTATTGCATGTTCTATGCCATCCATTGTTTTTAACCTGTTTTGTCTTGTTAGGTTTAATACTCACCTGTATTCATGATTACCCGCATAAAACAGAGCCCCACACCCACACTGCGCATGCCTGATGAAGGAAACTGTGTGTTCCGAAACGTCGCTCGCTGGGTAGCGTGTGGGGTGTGGACGTGCTTCTGTCAGCTCCTGGCTGGACTTGCTATGATTTATCATTAAGCTGAAACAGCTAAGTATTGCCCATTAATCTTATTGATTATACGATTAGAGACTGTATCCGGTCTGTAATGTCTAAAAGTTATACAGTATATGTCAATATGCAGTAGTAAACGTTATTTTGCACATTGAAATATATGCCTCAAGTATGGTTTGTTCGTGAGCTGAAAGGGAAAGACAAGGAGGTTCCTTGATTGAGGCTACACCTGGGCAATACTTAAAAAGATTCGTTAAAAGTTTGAATGTGGCAGATTACTGTGATTTTTTAATGTAATGGAGATGTGTGCATAAGGGAAATACACACACTGTATTTCAAAGATAGTTCACCACAATAAGTAAAAAAAAGTAACTCTTTGCCACAGAGAGCAATATCCAAAAATAAAAAACGCTGGTTCAGGAACATGTGTGTATATGACACACACACTGTGTAGTTGAAAGGTATTTCACCGCAGTAACTATAAAATCGGATGTATTTGCCACAGAGTGCTTTCTACTGCTGCTGCAGAGAGATCCGTGTACATAACAGACACAGTGGCAAGTGGCAGAATGTAAAATGTAAAAAATGTAAAAAGAATTTCAGATATTGGCTAGATTATGTTTTTTTCTTTTCTTTTCTCAGGGTCGATTTGGCGAGCCCATTTCTCTTTGTTGTCCATCCCACGTCTACTGCATTTCTTGTTTATAGCCTTTTGAAAATACTGCTATGTTATAGAGGAGTCAACTTGTTTACATTCCAAAGTTTTTGTGGATGCTTATCTAATTCCTTTTGGAAGATTCACTCCAGTTTCTGTTTATGGTTTCTATTTGTAGGTTTAGGCAATGTTCACACGGCTTATTTCAGAACGTATTTACGTCGGATTGCCAATCGTAAATATGTTCCGAAATCAGGTGCAAATCAGTTTCAAATAAGTGCCACTAAGTGTGGCACGTATTTGGAACTGATTTCCCGACGGATTCACCATCCCCATTCATTATAGTTGGTGAATCCGTCCGGAAATAATTGACATGCACATTGTTTTTGCGGCCGGATTGCGGCCGCAATCCGGAACGGAAATAAGTGTCATCTGAACAACGACACGTATTTCCCATTAAAATCAATGTAAAACGTCCAGTTACTAGTTTGTAACTGATTTCGCAATGGATTTGCGGCCGTAAATACGGCTGCAAATCTGTTGCGAAATATGTGGTGTACCTCATTTGGTGCGATATATGCAATACACAATACGTGGGATGCACTACCAGAAACCTATATATTCGCATCAGGGAAATATACATGATTCTAAACAAGCTAGCTCCGTAAAATCTCAGGAGCTGCCCAAGCATTTTTTAGACGTATCATCAGGGTAATCTTACATCTTTTAAAGTTCAGGCTATAGAACAGGTCAATAGACCCCTAAGGGAGGGATTGGAGGAAGGCCCTTATGAATAGGGAGGCATATTGGATACTCATTCCTCGATACTAGGTTCCCCCGGGGGCCTGAACTTCAAATCTGACCTTTTGTATATTTATTAGCCACATTTTACTAGTCTTGTTTGGCATTCTCGCACCAATGATTTGGTTGTGTTTTTTTTTTTTTTTTTTTTTTCCTTCTCTTTTTTTTTTTTTTCCCTTCTCCCCCAAACCATGCATAAATATGCGTGTTTGTACTGTATATTTTCCCGTACATATATTCTTTTTATACATACTTTTTCCTTATTTATAGTTACTGGGGGGGGGGGGAAAAAAGGGGGGGGGGGGGGTTTTTTTAAAGGGGGGGGGGGGGGAGGGGGGGGGGGGGGGTTTATGGGGGGGGGGGGGGGGGAAAAAAGGGGAAACCGGGGGGGGGTGGGTTGGGGGGGGGGGTTGGGGGGGGGGGGGGGCCCGGGGGGGGGGGTGGGGGGGGGGTTAAAGGGGGGGGGGGGGGAAAAGGGGGAAAGGGGGGGGGGGGGGGGGGGGGAAAAGGGGGGGGGGGGGGGGGGGGGGGGGGCGGGGGGAAAAAAGGAGGGGGGGGGGGGGGCAAGAAAAAAAAGGGGGGGGTTGGGGGGGGGTTTTGGGGGGGAATTTTTTTTAGGGGGGGGGGGTTAAAAAGGGGGGTAGGAAGGGAGGGGGGGGGGGGGGGGGGGGGGGGGGGGGTTTTTGGGGGGGGGGGGGGGGGGTTTTTTTTTTTGGGGGGGAAAGGGGGGGGGGGGAGGGGGGGGGGGGGGGGGGGTTTTTTTTTTGGGGTTTTTTTTTTTTTTTTTTTTTTTTGGGGGGGGTTTTTTTTTTTTTTTTAAAAATTTTTTGGGGGGGGGTGGTTTTTTTTTGGGGGGGGGGGTGGGGGTTTTTGGGGGGGGGGTGGGGGGGTTTTGGGGTTTTTTGGTTTTTGGGGGGGGGAAGGGGGGGGGAAAAAATTTGGTTTTAAAGGGGGGTTTTTTTTGGGGGGGGGGGGGGGGGGGGGGGTGGGAATTTTTGGGGTTTTGGGGGGGGGGGGGGGGGTTTTTTTGGGGGGGGGTTTTTTTGGGGGGGGGGGGGGGGGGGGGGGGTTTTTGGGGGGGGGGGGAATGGGGGAAATTGGGGAAAGGGGGGGGGGGGGGGGGGCGGGGGTTTTGGGGGTTTTTTTGGGGGGGGGTTTTTGGGGGGGGGGAAAAGGGGGGGGGGGGGGGGGGGTTGGGGGGGGGGGGGAAGGGGGGGGGGGGGGGGAAAATTAAAAGGGGGGGGGGTTTTTTTTAAAGGGGAAAAAGGGGGGGGGGGGGGGGGGGGAAAAAGGGGGGGGGGTTTTTTTTGGGGGGGGGGGGGTTTTTTGGGGGGGGAAAGGGGGGGTTTTTTTTAAAAAAAAAAGGGGGGGGGGGGGGGAAAATTTTAAAAAAGGGGGGGGGGGGGAAAAGGGGGGGTTGGGGGGGGGGGTTGTTGGGGGGGGGGGGGGGGGGGGGGGGGTTTTGTTAAAATTTTTTTTGGGGGGGGTGTTTTTTGGGGGGGGGGGGTTTTGGGGGGGGGGGGGGGGTTTTTTTTTTTTGGGGGGGGGGGGTTGGGGAAAAGGGGGGAAAAAGGGGGGGGTGGGGGGGGGGGGGGGGGGGGGGGGGGGGGGGGGGGGGAAAAAAAAAAAAAGGGGGGGGGGGGGGGTGTTTTCCCCCCCCGGGGGGGGGGGGGGGGGTTTTTTTTTGGGGGTTTTTGGGTTTGGGGGGGGTATTTTTTTTTTTTTGGGGGGAAATTTTTTTTTTGGGGGGTTGGGGGGGGGGTTTGGGGGGGGGGGGGGGGTTTTTTGGGAGAAAAGGGGGGGGGGCGGGGGGGGGGGGGGGGGGGGGAGGGGGGGGGGGGCCCCAGGGGGGGGGGGGGGGGGGGGGGGGGGGGGGGGGGGGGGTTTTTGGGGGGGGGGTGGGGTTTTTTGGGGGGGGGGGCCCCGGGGGGGGGGGGGGGGGGTTTTTGTGTTGGGGGGGGGGGGTTTTGGGTTGGGGGGGCGGGGGTTAGGGGGGGGGGGTTTTTTTAAAAATTTTTTTGGGGGGGGGGGGGGGGGGGGGGGGGTTTTTTAAAAAAATTTTGGGGGGGGGGGGAAGGGGGGGGGGGGGGTGTTGGGTTTTTTTTTGGGGGGGGGGGGGGGGGGGGGGTTTATTTTTTGGGGGGGGAGGGGGGAAAAAGGGGGGGGGGGGGGGGTTTTTTTTTTAAAACCGGGGGGGGGGGGGAAAAAGGGGGGGGGGGTTTGGGGGGGGGTTTTTTGGGGGTGGGGGGGTTTTTTTCCCGGGGGTTTCGTTTTTTGGGTTTTTTTTTTTTTGTTTTTTTTTCAAAAAATTTTTTTGGTTTTTTTTTTTTTGGGGGGGGTTTTTTTTTTTTTTTTTGGTTTTTTTAAATTTTTTTTTAAAAAAAAATAAAAAAATTTGGGCCTACAAAATTTTTTTTGGCAAAGTAGATAAACTTCTTGAGGGAAAGGGATGGCTATGGAAAATTCTCACGGACCCAAAAAAAGGGACAGCCCTGAGTGTTAGGTATCCCAAAAAATCCTATTTTCCACGCCCTCCCCCCAAAATCCAAAAAGGGTATTTTTTTCCCCCACTTCGTCCCATAAATTTCAGGAATAGGGTCCATCTATGAGCATATTAGTACTTGGCAGACCCGGGATTTACAGCCCTTTTGGGCTTTTGATCGCCGAGTTACTTGAAGGACTCTAAAGGGGTGTTTTGAAGTACATGGACAATGTGATTTGGAAACCAAATATCAGGGGGGGGTCCTGTGATATAGTTGGGGTTTTTTACCCCAATACCCCATACTTTAAACCCCCTTTATGCCTTTTTCTCATTTTCTCAACAAATACACGGAAAATGGTGATTTTCTCAACAGTTTATTCTTTGGGCACAGAATTTCGGGTTTGGGGCACAAATTTTTTTCAGTTTTTAAAGGCTTTCCTTTTTAAATGCAGATACAGGGGGTGCCCAAAGGGGTCTTGCTTTTCACCTTCACTTGCCAAAATATTCGTTTCGTAAATTTGGGGGGAGAGGTATTATATTTCCCCTTGATAATGTTTTTTCTAGCAGATATTTTGGTTTGGGGGGGGGAATAGAGATACCCTGTTTAAATTTTGGGAGGGTTTTATCTAAACCCCCATCCCAAATTTTTGGAAAAACATTAATGCCAACAATGATAAATTTTGGGTTTTTTCATTTGAAATGCCAAAAAACCCAATAAAAATTTTTTTGGGTTAATTTTTAAAGGGATCCATTTTCAAGTAAGGGTTTATAGCACTACTTTAAAGGGAAAAAAATTTCAGGGAATGGCATTTTCCTTTCCTCCATTGGCATCCCCCACATGTCCTAAATTTAAATTTTTCCCGGGGGTGAGTTTAAAAAGATCCAAGAGAATGCCCTGAAGTGGGGCATTACAACCAAAGGGGAAAGGAAGATAAAATTTAATTTACAGGCTGAGGGGAAAAGGGGGTACAAGAGCAATTTCACCACAAAGCCTTGGATTTTAGTTGATAGGAAAAGGGTAGAAATGACCTCATTATTTCCTTTCCCGGAATAGAAAACGTCCTCCAGAGAGTCTAACATATATTTCAAAAAACAATAAAGGGAATCAATATCAGGAAGTGGTGCAAGTCATAAAAAAAAAACATCTACCTATATTAAAATTTGATCCAGTATTGGAGAAGTGCTAAAAAAAGGGGGTAAAAATTTTTATCTACAAGACCACGTACGTTGGGGAACATGAACTCCCCCCGTGTGTTCCTTCCAGCAGTAAACGAGGGGACACACTTGGAGGGGTTTAAAAGGGAAACTTTTAAATGTGGAGTGAGCAGATGCACCCGGTAAATAATGGTCAAATCAGACCCTCTTTACCTCAACATTTACAGGCAAAAAAATACAAATTCGGAGTTTTCTTTAAATTTTCGCGTTAAATGTGGGTTACCTTCATTTTGGTTTCGATATATGCCCAAAACACTAACTTGGGGGTGCACACCAGAAAAACCCAATTTTTTCGCATCAGGGGAAAATATACATGATTCTAAAAAAAGCTGTCTTTCCCTAAAAACTCAGGAGCTGCTAAGCATTTTTAGACGTTTATCAGGGTAATCTTACTCTTTTTAAAATTCAGGCTATGAAAAAGGTTAATAGACCCCTAAGGGGAGGGGGGTTGGAGGAAGGCCCCCTTTTGAATAGGGAGGCTTTTGGATAATCATCCTCGATACTAGGTTCCCCCCGGGGGCCCGACTTCAAATCTGACCTTTTTTAAAATTTATTAGCCACATCACTAGCTTGTTTTTGGGATTCTGCACCAAATGATTTTGGGGGTTTTTTTTTTTTTTTTTTTTTCCCTTCTTTCCCCCCAATCCATGCTATACTAGTGTCGTGTTTTTTACATGTATATTTTCTGTCCCTATATTTTTTGATACAGTACTTTTTCCTTATTTTAATGTTACTTGCATGTATATATTAGACAGCAACGAGTGTGAACTAGGAGCTATTGATTGCATCTATACCATAATGGGTTAACTGCACAGGTGCGGAACCTGGATTGACCCAGGAAGTTGGCTTTAAGAGGAAGTGTTTTAGATATGTATTCAGTTACGAATAAGGGCCATTACAGGAGCCTGAAACGCTCAACTGTTTGCTTTTTCCCATGTTTTTAAATAAGCCATTTTAATATTTTTTTTCAATAAAGAGAGTGTCTGTTTATGCTACTACGCCTTTGAAGATTCTTCTGCGCGAGTGCCGGGATCATCTACTACTTACCGTTCATATGGTGGACATCTACAGCCGGATGTCATTTCCACGAGCACCGCTTTGGAAACAGGAGAGAGACCTTTTCCCCTTTTTTCTACAATTTGATGTCCATTGCTGAGGACAGGCGGACTACAGTACCCAGCATACCGGTGAGCAGCACTTTTCTTTCTTGTTGTGTACACACAGTGTGTAGTTGAAAGGTATTTCACCCCAGTAACTATAAAATCGGATGTATTTGGCACAGAGTGCCTTCTACTGCTACTGCAGAGAGATCCGTGTACATAACAGACACAGTGGCAAGTGGCAGAATGTAAAATGTAAAAAATGTAAAAAGAATTTCAGATATTGGCTAGATTATGTTTTTATTTTTCTTTTCTCAGGGTCGATTTGGCGAGCCCATTTCTCTTTGTTGTCCATCCCACGTCTACTGCATTTCTTGTTTTTAGCCTTTTGAAAATACTGCTATGTTATAGAGGGTCAACTTTTTTAATTCCAAATTTTTGTGATTTATCTAATTCCTTTTGGAAATTACTCCATTTTGTTTATTTTTTACTAGTTTGTAACTGATTTTGCAACGGATTTGCGGCCGTAAATACGGCTGCAAATCCGTTGCGAAATAAGCCGTGTGAACATGGCCTTATAATACGCAATCAAAACGTTTTCATATCTCTGTATGCTCTTCATTATGCTTTGCTTTACAGGGATTCTCTAGTAACACACATCTCCTGGGATGCATTGGATCCATCTTATCTGACCTGGGACGAAATAGCCGGATGACAGGTCGTAGTTTACTGATTTTATCTTGGCTTTTTAGAACGATGATAGACCATGTAATGGTCTTTCTTTTACCACATCCTCTGAGTTAAAATGTATCAGCTGGAACATAGATGGTGTGAACACACCTATAAGGCGGAAAAAAATCGACCACACTTAAAACGCTTAGCCGTTGATATATTTGCAGGAAACTCATTGGATAACTAATAAGCACTCAGCGTTAAAAGCCCCATTGCTAGATGCTTGCTATTCTGCTGACTAGTCGTCTAAAACTAGGGGAATAGCAAACCTCTTTAGGAAAGGTTTTAACTACACGGTCCATAAAACAATAGCAGATCCATGGGGTGGATATTTGCTTTTATTGGTGGATATCGAGAGATCACAATTATTGTTTATTATTGAAACACAAAGGAAGAGGCATTGTGGTGGTGAACGTGTATTTATTTGTCATTTCTTAACAAACAACATGAATGTTTGTACACTTAATTTTTTTCTTTTGAAAATCCAATAAACATATATTTTTTTTAAAATTATTGCGTTCCCCCACTCCAAAACCACTCAACTCACCCTAACTAAAGACCCCAAGGGTGAGAAACGCATTCATTTTCTCTACAGGAAATTTGCGGTAAAGGTTGTCCTCGTATAACTTATCACATGTTAACACAACATAAACTTAATGGCACATCATTTTCCAAAATCAAATTTTAATAATTTGGCCCATTTAAGAATTTAAAGGAGGGTTGCAAAATCGGTTTAAAACAACAACAGACACCTTTGGACCAATACTTTAGCCCGGAACTTTTATTAAAAAAAATTTTTTTAAAACCAACAGTTTTCTTGTCTACCCGAATACAAAACCAACCCATTTTTTAATTTACACATGAAAAAAAGAGAAAAGGTGAGCAAGCATTTTTATCCCAAACATCTTTATTTCTGTCCTTCAATGGGAACCCGAGTTCCAACCCGGGAAAACACATTGAGCACATGTATGTATGGGCACCGGGGCCATTTTTTTGGTGCCCTTTCACCCAAAAAAACTCCCAAACCCCCTTTTCAGATTATGAGGGGGGCCCACTCAAAAAGAGGCGCCTTAGGTCACCCACACACTTTGTAATGTGCCCAAGTGGGGGGGGGAAAATTCGGGGGGATGTCCACCACAACCGTATGATTTCTGCACATTTATCGGGGGGACGGAAAAAATAGGTGCATACTGCGGGAACACCCAGACCAAGTTAAAAGGGGTTTCCCTTAGCCTATTTTTCGTAGTGGAACAAAAATGAAAAAAATCTTACCTGCATAGAACATCCATACATTTGGACATTTACCGTTTTTAAAGCAAATTTAAAAATTTTTCCTTACACCAGACTAATACGCCCTAGTGCCTTTTTTTTATCGAAAAATTTTGGGGAATTTATAATTTTCACATTTATAATTTATCAAGCGTCAAATCTTATCTTTTTTATTTTTTTAATGTTTTTTTATTGAAATCCAAGAAAAAAGTAAAACATACAATAAGGTATAAAACATCTTTCCAAAAAAGAAAAATACTCAGAAAAGGGTTTCCAAAAAGTGTAGCTGGAAAACCAAAAATAAAAAAATTTCTTATTTTATGACAAAAAATTAAGTACCAAAGTTGCATCCTACATATAAACGGTTTCAATGTTTTTACTAATAGAACATCTGGGAACCAAACGAACACAAGAATAAAAGTGAAAAAAGTTTGTACCTTACTACTTGATGAGACAAATGGGCGCTTTAACAGGGCAGCTTTTTCAATCACCCCCCCCCCCCCAACCCCCGCGGGTTTTGTCCACCCCCCCCCCCCCAAAGAGCCCTTTAGGTGAACACACCAAAGGGATCGTTTTAAAAAACGTGCACAGCAGCTACCACATGCGCTTCAGTGCTCCTTTCGCCCAATAATATGTTTTTTTTCCCTCAGTTGTCCAAGCCCATGCACAGTGTTCGAAAAAAGGGAAAACCCATTCGTTTTAAAATTTTGAGCCCCTCCCCCAAAATTTTTCCCCAATTTATCGGGCTTTCCCCACAGACATGGTACAAGGGCTGCGGGGGGCCCACTTAAAACACTTGTCATTGGGGGTATTTCCCCATTCTTGCCCTTTGAGGGGGGTGAGTAAGCATTGGTTAATTTTAAGTTTCATTTCATGTTTTTGGCTGAGGGGAGAAATTTGTGCCGCCCCCAGAGCCGCAGGTCACCTCCAGTGCAGGGCGGGTTCCTAGCCCCGTGGGAGAGGCTCGTTTAGCGGCCAATCTATGTCCCTAGAAGAAAACCCAATAATTAGATAATGGATTTTTCCCCCTGGACAGGTTGATCAGTCCCACAAATCAAAATCCCATCTTTTTTTGACATGTCCGCATCACTCTGTGTAAGTAGTTTTGTTAATTGCAAGTGATTTAAAAAATGGCTCTGATTTTCAGATTATTTTTTGCACTCCCGGGATCGGGGAGAGGCCTTGGGATTGGGGTTTACAAAAAATAAGTTTATTTGGCCCTGTCCATGCCATGAAAAAAAACCCATGGGGGACACCCTCCTGAAACTGGGGTTCTGTAAGAAGACCGTTTAGGGTATGTTCACACTTAAAATTTTTGGGGATAATTACCTCCGAATTTTCCCCGGGGCCGGGGGGGGGCGGGGGCGGGGGAAAGCGTGGGGGTCTACCTCGTCGGCCCATGATTGCATTACCAGCGAGTGTATACCCCTGGGAATTCACATTCAAATTTTCTCCCCCCTTGGCGTATTTTGCCGACATGGAGAGGAACTAATTCTGTTCTCTATGAAAACGTGGATTTCCGTAATGGGGGACTTTTTTACCCGAAATTTTGGGACTCCGGCGCGTAATTCGGACTGAAAAATTTGTTCATTTTTAAACCGTTGAAAATGGCCTTGTGACTTTCAGGGGGGAAATTTTAATTGTCTAATCTTTCCCATGTTCTCCCGATTGGGATAAGGGGTAAATTTTTTTTTACAAAGGTAGTAAACTGCTATAAGGAAAAGTGGGGGAAGTAATCAAAAAAGAGCCCGGAAAAACCCTGGTCAAATGACATTGGTGAAAATGCTGGTTTTTTGTGCCCTCGTAATAAATCTCCCTATGCCGCAAAATGTAAGTTTTTATATGAGGTAT
>JAODAL010073648.1:0-14663 GCA_025379985.1 Phyllomedusa bahiana
CTATTAAATTGGGGCCCATGGTTTCTTACAAAAAACAAGGCCCAAATTTATTAAATTTTTAAAATTTAAAGCTAAAAGGACAGTGTTCAAATACACAAACAAAGATAAATAAGGTGACATTCAACATGCTTTTTAAAAATAAAAAGGACAAACGCATAAAACATAACATAGTGTAGATTATATTCTGTCCAGGGGAAAGGGAAGAAATGGACGAGCTCAGTTTTTTCATTAAAAACCCCACATTCTTATAACCGAACAATCAGTTCAGGTTTTCAGAGTCCCCTTTTTTTAGGTAATTTGTTGTCCTGACGGGTTTATTAGGTGATGCGGGGAGGAAAGGAGTATCTCATTGAATGTGCCCTTTGATAGACCCTTTGGGGATGTTTTTTGGGGGGTGATAAATTTGGAGGGACAGACCCCACTTCATTTTTTGAATAGATGAAACCCATGCTTAGTCAAAATTGCAGTATGAAATCACGATCCGCTTGCCCTAATAAACAAGGCTTGGGTTTATGACCAAAGAAATGACACTTGAAATAACCAACTAAAAACAGGGAATAATATAACGATCGGGTAGAGTGGTATACATAAAAATCCCTATTAATTTTTAATGTGTTTTTTATTTTGGATATTCATCTCTCAATGAAAAATTTTAATCAAACCTTTAAATTTATAGACTGTTCATGTCTTTTTCAGTGGGCAAACCTACAAAAACCCAAGGGACAAATAATTATTCCTTACTGTATATTGGTCCATTTTTTTAGTTAGGGATGTATATACTGCAAGTCCCCCCCTAAGGGGATAGTTAATAAGTGACCCTCTTAGTTTGGTAGCTGGACATAGGTGCCATCCTAATAGCTGCTTTAAGTCCCCTCCTTAGGTATTGGATAAGGTCTCCTCATAAGCAGCTGTTTATAGGCCCTCCATAATAGCTGATATAGGTCCCTTAAGTACGTATATAATCCCTTCCATAAATACTGTATAAATGTCCCTTTCATAAGTATCTATATAAGCCCCCCCCTTAGGTAGCTGTATATAATTCCTCTAAGCTATTGGTTTTTAAAGGGCCCCCAAAGAAAAAAAATAATAACGCATTAAAAATCTCGCCCCTTTCTATCCCCCGCGAGTGCCCAGCACCTCTGCCCAACATGAAAAGGGGGTTTAAAAACAGAATTTTTTTTCCCCACTCTTTAATTGACGGTCCCGTGGAAGGGGAAATTGCATCCTATTCAAACAGAGAATAAATCCACGCACACAATAGGTAATGCAGAAAAATAATTGAGAAGTCCATTTTATACAAATGGATATTCAACACAAGATTTCTTTTTTTTGGTACAGTGAAATCCAGACTTTTGACAAAAAAAAAACACGATTTTCGGCAAATTACAAGCCCTTTAATCATGCATGTCACTGGAGGAAAAAGAGGAAACAAAAATGAAAAAATAATAAAGAATTTTTAATATAGGGGAAAAGGTAGAATAGGGGGTAGAGGAGATAGAAATAGGGTAACCAAAGTACTAGTTTAAATTTATAAAACGTAAGTGTATACAGAGGTGAATTGAAACTTCTCTGCTCTGCACTGAAAGGGACAAAAACCCGAAACAGCGTTTCTGCAGATAAGATACGGCTTGGCTAAAAAAACCTTTTGCTTTTCAAGACTCGGTGGGTCAAAAGCAAATTGGGATTTTTACAACCAACGGGGTGCTGTGGGCTTTCACCCCTTTCCCCAAAACCTTTTGTATCGATGCTAAGTAGAGAAACGAAAAGGCAAAAACAAAAACCTGCAAAACCGTTCGTTGGGTGCTCTCCTTTAAAGGGAAGTTTCCCCTTTCCCGGCACCCATGCCTCCCAACAGCCAACAGACTTTTCCCCCCCCTTGCACTGAAGAGGGACAAAAATCCCGAAACAGCTTGCTGCGATGAAGATACTGGCTTGGGAAAAAAAATCCTTTTTTTTTCTCAAATCGGTTGGTCAAAAGCAAATTGAGGATTTGTTTTTCAACCAACAAGGGCCTTGGGCTTTCAGCCCCGTTCCCATAATGCCTTGTGATATTAGATCTAAGTAGAGCGAAAAGGGAAAACAAAAACTCTCAAGCCGTTCGTTTGGTGCTCCCTTAAGGAGAGATCCCTTCCCCTTCCGAGCACCCGAGCCTCCACACAGCCAGCCGTATCTTCTCTGCTCTGATGAAAGGGGCAAAAAAACCCGAAACAGTGGTTTTGTCTGCTATGAAATACTGGCTTGCTTAAAAATCCTTTTTTGCTTTCTCAAACTGGTGGGTCAAAAGCAAAAATTTAGGGTTTTTTACAACCAACAGAGGGCTGTGGGCTTCTCGCCCCTTTCCCATAAAGCCTTGTGATATGCATTGCTAAGTAGGGGCGAAAAGCAAAACAAAAACTCTACAAGCCGTTCGTTCGGTGCCTTCTTAAGGAGAATCTTCCTCCTGAGCTAAACCCCATGCCTCCCCACAGCCAGCCAGAAACTTCCTGCTTGCATGAAGAGGGGGCAAAAATCCCGAAACAGCATTGTCTGCAGATAAGATAAAATGGCTTGGCTAAAAAACCTTTATTGCTTTTCAAAAACTCGGTGGGTCAAAAGCAAAAATTTAGGATTTGTTACAACCAACAGAGGGCGGTGGGCTTCTCAGCCTTTCCCAAAAGCCTTGTTATGCAGATGAATAGAGGGGGAAAGGCAAAAAAAAAAACTCTACAAGCCCTTTTGTTTTGGTGCTCTCCTTAAGGAAGATCTTCCCTTCCTGAGCTACCCGATGCCTCCCACACAGCCAGCCAGCTTTTCCCCTCTGCCTGCACTGAAGAGGGACAAAAAATCCCGAAAAAAAGCGTTGTCTCAGATGAGGTCTTTGGGTAGGAAAAAAATCCCTTTTTTTCTTTTCAAGACCGGTGGGTCAAAAGCAAATTGAGGATTTGTTACAACCAACAGAGGGCGCTGTGGGCTTCTAGCCCCTTTCCCCATAATGCCTTGTGAAGCAGATCTAAGTAAAGGGCGAAAAGGCAAAAAAAAAACTCTACAAGCCATTCGTTCGGTGCCTCCTTAAGGGGAGATCTTCCCTTCCTGACTACCCGATCCTCCCACACAGCCACCATATCTTCTCTGCTCTGCACTGAAAGGACAAAAATCCCAAACAGCGTTGTCTGCAAGAGAGATATGGGTCGGCTAAAAAAATCCCTTTTTTCTTTCTAAAAACTCGGTGGGTCAAAAGCAAATTGGGATTTATAAACCCAACCAAAGAGGGGGTTGTGGGGGTTCTAGCCCCCCCTTCCCCTAACCCTTGTAAATGCAATGCTAGGTAGGGGCGAAAAGGCAAAACAAAAAATCGCAAAGCCGTTTGTTCGGTTCTTTCTAAGGAGAATCTTCCCTTTCCCGGCTACCCCATCCTCCCCACAGCCAACACCCCGTTCTTCCTGATCTCACGAAGGGAAAAAATCCCGAAACAGCGTTTTCTGCAGAGAGAGTACTGGGTTGGCTAAAAATCCTTTTTGCTTTCTCAAGACTCGGTGGGGCAAAAAAAAAAAATGAGGATTTGTTACAACCAAAAGGGGGCGCGTGGGCTTTCCCCCCCTTTCCCCATAATGCCTTGTGATATGCGATGCTAAGAAGGGGGAAAAGGGAAAACAAAAACTTACAAGCCGTTTGTTTCGGTGCTCTCCTTAAGGGGAAATCTTTCCCTTTCCCGAGCTACCCGATGTCCCCCACGCCCCGCCAGTATTCTCTGCTTGCACTGAAGGGGACAAAAAAACCCAAACAGCGTTGTCTGCAGAGAGAGATACTGGCTTGGCTAAAAATCCCTTTTTTCTTTTCAAAACTTGGTGGGCAAAAAGCAAATTGAGGATTTTTTTTACAAACCCAAAAGGGCGCTGTGGGTTCTCAGCCCCCTTTCCCCTAATGCCTTGTGATAGCAATGCTAATAGAGGGGAAAAGGCAAAACAAAAACCTACAACCCCTTCGGTTTGGGGGCTCTTCTTAAAGGGGGATTTCCCTTCCCGAGCTACCCGAGCTCCCACACAGCCACCAGTATCTTCTCTGCTCTGCATGGAAGGGCAAAAACCCGAAACACGTTGTCTGCAGATGGAGATACTGGTTGGCTAAAAAAAACCTTTTTTTCTTTTTCAAGACCGGGGGTCAAAAGCAAATTTAGGGTTTTTACAACCCAAAAGGGGGCTGTGGGCTTCTCAGCCCCTTTCCCATAATGCCTTGTGATAGCAACTAAGGAAGGGCGAAAAGGCAAAACAAAACTCTACAAGCCGCCGGTTCATGCCTCCTTTAAAGGGGAGACTTCCCTTCTGATCCCCCATGCCTCCCCACACAGCCACCAGTATCTTCTCTGTCTGCACTGAAGAGGGGCAAAAATACCAAACACGTTGTCTGCAGATGAGAGATACGGCTTTGGGTAAAAAACCTTTTTGTTTCTCAAACCGGGGGTCAAAAGCAAATTGAGGGTTTGTTACAACCAAAAGAGGGCGCTGTGGGCTTCTCCCCCCCTTTCCCATATGCCTTTTAATGCAGATGCTAAGTGAGGGCGAAAAGGGAAAACAAAAACTCTACAAGCCGTTCGTTCGGTGCTCTCCTTAAGGAGAGTCTTCCCTTTCCCGACCCCAAACCCCATGCCCCCCCCAACGCCACCAGTTCTTTTCCCGACTGCACTGAAGGGGAAAAAAAATCCCGAAACAGCGTTGTCTGAGGAGAGATACTGGGCTTGGCTAAAAAATCCTTTTGCTTTCCAGACTCGGTGGGGGAAAAGCAAATTGAGGATTTTTTACAACCAAAAAAGGGGGGCCGTGGGCTTCTCAGCCCTTTCCCATAATGCCCTTTTGATATGCAGATCTAATAGAGGGCAAAAAGGGAAAAAAAAACCTACAAGCCGTTGTTCGGTCCTCTTTAAGAGAGATCTTCCCCCTTTCCTGTAAAACCATCCTCCCACACAGCCACCAGTATCTTCTTGATCTCACTGAAAAGGGAAAAAAACCCCAAACACGTTGTCTGCAGAGAGAGATACTGCTTTGGGTAAAAAATCCTTTTTTTCTTTCTCAAGACTCGGTGGGGCAAAACAAATTGAGGATTTGTTACAACCAACAGAGGGCGCTTTTGGGGTTCTCACCCCCTTTCCATAATGCCTTTTGAAAAAGAAAAAAGAATCAGAACAAAGTATGGAGGGCAGTGAGGATTAGGAAAAACATAAAGAAAAAAGATGATTTGTGAGAACATGTTGCTTACCACTTAGTGAGCCGAGAAAATTTATGTACGAGTTGATAGGAGTAAATAGTATTTGCAAGGATAATTGGTAAAACCTAAAAGAAGGGAAATAATATGCATAAAAGTGATGTATAGTGTAAAAAAAATGAGGAAAAAGTACAAGAAAGAAAAAAAAAAACTTCCCCACAGTAGAAATAATGATTGGTGGTTTTTGGTTTTGGGGGTGTTTAAAAATGGCAAAAAAAAAGATGTGACGTTTAAAAAAAAAATGTCCAAGGGAGGGTTATAAAAAGGAATCTACAAAAGTGATAGGGGAGTTTTACCGTATGGGAAACGCATGTAGGAGGGGCGATAAGGCATGAGCTTCTCTTGGCCCCGGTGAAGCAGGGCATATTTCCCCTTTTAAAAGGGGACCCGTCCGCTCGGTTTCCGGGTCTAAGTGGAAGCTCGGGTCCCAAAAACCCGGGCGCATGCGCAGTAGTGCAGGTGATAAGTACTGTAAGGGAAAAACGGCGCATGGTACTAAAAGTAGTCCGCAAGAAAGCCTGTAGTATTAAAAAGGTAAAAAGGAAGGGGAAGAAATAACTAATGAGGGGGAAAAAGATTTAGGGGAAATTCTGAAATGATGAAGAAAAACATGACAAATAATAACCTCAGAGAGAAACAAAGGGAAAAGGGAAGAAAAAAGAATGGAAAAGGGAAAAGAGTAATAAAGAATGAAAATACAGTTATTTTTAAAAGGGCTAAAAGGGCTAAATATTTTTAAAAAGAAATTGAGAACTATGGGAGGGTAAAATAAGTACACAGAGATAAAAGAGAAAATAAAAAAAAAAGAAAAAGACGTAAAGACAAAAACATAAAAGTAAAAAAAACATTGAAAATAGGGAAAAAAAATAAAAAGGAAAAAGTAAAAGGAAATGTGAGTCTCACCCAAAAGTAACCAGAGATAAAGGGTTTCTAAAAAGTAAAATATTCAAATGAACATTTAAAAAAGGTATAAGCCCTAAAAATTTCCCAAAACGATACATATGAAGTAATAAAAGTAAATAAAAAAAATTTATGCAAAAAAAATTAAATTACACATCATGTGCCTTTCATGTAAAAAGGATTAAAAAGAAAAGCATAAAAATTTTGAAAAACGGCATGAAAAAAATGAAATCGCATTCGAAATTCCCGGGCCACCAGGAAAAAAAATTTTAAGTTGATGTACCCAAATAAGCTTCCCCGTTATTTCAAGGGGGGCAAAAAAGGGTTTTCCGCCACGACTGGGAAAAATTTTCCCAAAATTTAAAATTTAAATTTGGGATTATTTGGGGGCCCCTTTCTTTGGGAAAGGATCGGGATGGAACCACTCTTTTTTGCACCGGGAATGGTGGTTTTAAAGGGGAAATGAGATGGGGTTCCTTTAAACGTTGGCATGTCTCCCCCAACGACAAAAAAACCACAGGGACTTTTTGAGGGAAATAGCCCTAAAAAAGGATGTTTCACATGAAAAAAACCCTTTAATTTTAAAACTGCTTCCCACTAAAGGGGTGATAAAAAAGTATCACCTTTAATAAATATTCGAGCACCGGCTGCAATGAAGCCCGGGCCAAAATTCCCCTTTTTTTTCTGGGGTAGAAACTATTTTGTACAAAGCCTTTTTAAAGGTTTCCTATGCGGCCCAAAACAAGAGTCCATAAACATGCATGCAATAAATTGCTAAGCCCCAAATAAAAATAGTCACTGTAAATTTTTTCCTTTATTTCATATATACCCCCCGCCATAACTATTTTCATTTTTCAGGCTTTGTTTTGAAAGAAAGTTACAACAAAAAAACCTAGTTGCCCCTCACAAAAAATAATTCGGGAAAAAATCCCTTTAAGCGACATTTCTGGGGGCCGTCCATTAGAAAAAGATACCCTTGGGAACAACCGACCGAACGCTCCCACGTATGCAACGTTTCAGGGGACTCTCCCCCCTTTTTCAAGTTTGAAAACTGAAATATTAGGGGGTGATATATATGAAATAAAAAAAAAATTTCAAAAGGGGAATATTTAAATTGGGTCTTAAAAAATTAAATTGCATCCATGTTTAGGGACTCGGGGGAAACTGGGGAGAAATTTCCCCCGATTTTGTGCCCCCTACCCGGGTTTTGCCCCACATTAAAAAGAGATACGGAAAATTTTTTAAAAATACTGGCCCAAACCCAAGAGATCACGAAAAATTTTTGGGATTTTTTAAGGCACTTTCGTAAAAGGGTTTAAAAATTTCGGGAAATACCGGGAATTTGGGTGCTGAAAAGTTACCCCCAATATGGGGGGGGGGCCCGGAATACACTGTTTTACCCTTGGGTATGGCGGGTTTTGGTAGTGTGAACAAAATTAAAATCGGGGAAAAAAGGGGGACCATAGGGGAAGTTTTTTTTGTATCAGTGAAGTGCCTGGTCAAAGTGTTTGGATACCCTCTTTGGAAAATTTTTCTAAAGAAAATTTTCTTGTAAGCGGATGGATCTCGAATTCATATCAAAACCCAATTTGGGGTTTTCACCCAGGTAAAACGTGAGTTAGGTAAAAGTGTTTCACATGTTTAGGGTAAACAGCTTGAAAAAAAGGGAGAAAAGAAATGCGATCTTTCCGTTTTGGTATAAAATATCTGGGGAAAGAAGCCCCTTTCTGTTTAATAATCCTTGTGCCAAAAAAATTAAATTCTGTTTTGGGGCCATGGGTATAGTGAAGGTAAATCAGGGAAAGGGGATTTAAATTAATGTCATGATGAAAGTCATGAAGAAATCAATGTCTCCAAAGCCATATGAAAAAAATGTCGTCTAAAAAATCGATCCCCAGTTTTATGTTTGGGTTTTTGGGTATAGGGATGAGAAATACAAATTTCCTTTTAAAAACCAATGCCATAAATCCCGTTGGATATGGGGGTGCCCACATTTTTCCCAAAACCCCGTGCCACGTTTCTGTGGGGAAAAAGGGTCACCTACTAGAAAGTATTGTCTTTAAAAAATAAAAAAAATAAGCCTGGTTTTTCACTTTTACCGAAAAAAGAAACCCATTGTTTTTGGGAAATACAAACCATTTTAAAAAAATTTGGACTTCTCAATATAATTTTTTCTGCTTTAAACCTATTAACCCAGTCGGGCATGCTCCCCCCAATGACTTCGGGCCGCACAGTCTAAGCAGAGTGACTAGGAAACATTTTTTGGCCCACTGGATGGCAGTACCTAACAAAGGTACTAAATTTGCCCCCACCTATGTCCCTTTCACCCTGTCCCCCTTACGGGCCCGTGTCAGGGGGCAACTTCTGCCCTTTGGTTCATCACCTCTGCCCCCTCCCTTGCTGGCCCCCCCTTTTGGGAAAGTGCACATGCCCCAAAAAACAGTTTTTTAAAGGGCTAGTGCATGCGACCCCCTTTCTTAAATAAATCCCCGGGATATCAAAAATGGGCACCTCCCCCAGCAAGCTGCAGATCGTTGGTGCCTTTTTAACTGAGGGTTTAAAGTTACACTGTAGTATTTTTCCGGCATTGCCCTTTTGGCTAGTCCAAACCAAAAAACAATTGGACTCCCCCTTTCCCTGAACTTCTCCCTGTAAACCTTTTTTTACAACTGTAAAGAAGCATTTAGCTACTATCTTTACAAAAAAAACTTTGAGATTTTTATTTTCACTTTTTTTTTAAAAATCAAAAAATGTTTTAAAGGGCCAAACCCACGAACTTAAAAACGTGTTTCTCAGGTCGGGGGGATCCAAACGCTACCCTTTCCCTCTCAATAGAGCCAAATTCAGGCCTCCCTTTGGGGCCCAACCCGCCCCTCCAAATCCAGGGGAGAAAAAAAAAAAAAAACCCCAAACCCTTTGGGCAAGCGGGCACTCATAAAACAGCCTGTGAAAAGTGGGGGGGTGGCAAAAACCAAAATGGGGCATCCCTTCCCCCCTCTATATAGATTAAAAGCAATATAGGGCCAAATACAACGTATAGTTCGAAACAAAAAAATTTTTCCTAAAAAAACAAAAATGAACCCTGGGTGCCACGGGCCCGGGTTTTGCGGCACATATATATATTTTAAAATACCCAAAACACCATTCCCCAGGGGTACACCCTCCCAAAAAAGGGAAATACAATACAGGGAAAATCCCTAAAGAAGCATTTAGGGCTACCCAAACCTACATGAAAAAACTTTGAAAATTCTTAGTTCACATGTTTTTTGATCACTTTTTTTTTATTTTTTTATTTTTTTTCCCCTCGGGAAATAATGGGGGTGGGTTTGACCCAAATTTGGGGAGGCCTGAATTTGGCTCTATTGAGAGAAAAGATAGCGGGGACCACCCCGCCCCTTAGATCACTTTTAAAATTTCGCGGGGGGCTTAAGCTTTTTTTTAATAAAAAACATGTGAACTAAGAATCTCAAAGTTTTTCAGGGATGATAAAATACCCAAAAAATGCTTTTTTAGGGTTTTCCAAATTATTGTATTTGCCCTTTTTCAGTGGTGTGCCACTAAAAAGGTTTTTGGGGTTAATAAAAAAATTATATATATTTTATATATAATAATATGTGTGCCGCAACCCTGCCAGGGGCCCACCCAGGTTCACCCTTGTGTTTTTTTCAGAATGTTTTTGGGGCAGAACTATACGTTTTTAAAAAGGCATATATTGCTTTTTTAAACATATAGGGGAAAAGGGATGCCTCCCAAAGGGTTTTCCCGCACCCCCCCCATTTTCACGGCTGTTTTTTATTAAATGCAGGGTTTTAAGGTTGGTGGGTTTTTTAAATTTCCCCTCGGATAAAAGGAGGTCGGTTTACCCAATGAGTGGCCTTTTTTTTGGGCCCATTGAAGGTTTTAAAAAATGGTAGGACCACCCGACCCCGAGATCAGGGTTTTAAAATTTTTTGGGGGGCAAGCATTTTTTTTTATCAAAAACATGTGAATTAAGAAACCCAACGTTTTTTCCCGATTAAAAACTGTACACCACCTGCCCTTACCTTTTTTGCTTTTGACCAACAAAAATTTTTTGTTTAAACCCTTTTTTTACATGCCTGCATTCCAGCCCTCGACCCTGAAAAACGGTTTTAAAAACAAAGAACAGGCTTTCCCTTTGACTCCCGTTGCTGTGTGGGGTTTTCACCCAAAACTGGGGTCGAATGGAGGTTTCCCCAGCCTCCCATGAACCCGTGCCCCTATGAATAAACAAAGGGGAAAAAAAAAATATAAACCAAAAAAACTATGAAACCCGTGTCCCCGAATTGGGTTTTCGGAGTCCACCAGTGGAGTTGATTCCGGGCCCCCATTGGAGAAGATTTTTTGGGCCCCACCAGTGGGGATGATTCTTTAGGCCCACCAGTGGAGTTAATTCCCTTTGGGCACTAGGGGAGTTTTGGTTTTTTGGGGGCCCCCCAGTGGGGTTGGTTTCTTTTGGGGCCCACCAGGGGGTTTAATTTTTTTGGGGCGCACCCCTTTAAATTGAATTTTTGGTGCCCACCATGGATTGATTCTTTTGGGGCCCACCAGGTAAAAATTTATTTTTTTGTTGCCCACCATGGAGTTGGTTCTTGGGGGCCCCCAGTGGAAATTTATTCTTTTGGGGCCCATTTAGAGTTGATTCTTGGAGCCAAAATATTGGAGTTGATTATTAGGGCCCACCCATGGAGGGTTTATTCTTGAGGGCCCCCCAGTGGAGATTATTATTGGGGCCCCCAGTGGAGTTCATTCTTGGGGCCCACCAATTTAGTTTTAATTCTTGGGTTTCCCCCCAACCGGGAAACTGATTCTTTTGGGCCCCCCCAGTGGAGTTGAAAATTTTTTGGGGGCCAAAAAACTGCAATTGCCCTTTTTCACTCTGCCCCTTGCTTTTTCTCTGCCCTTTTTCCCTGAAAAAGGGGCCCCCACCAAAAACCCTGGGGCCCACTGGGCCCCCTTTCCCAACCTACCTGGGGTTTTTAAAAAAAAAAAATTCTAAATTTCCCTTAAAATGGGACAATGAAATTTTCTAATAATCTTCTTTCTAAAAAAGTTTTGGGCCCTTTAAATTAGAAAGCCCAAATGGGAAAATCCCCCGCAGTGCTAAAAAACTAAATCCCCGTGCACAAAATTTCAGAGAGGGCTCACCAAATATTTTTGGGTCATAAAAGCCCGGCTTGCGGTTACAGGGAAAAATTCATCAGCCTGACATCCCCCCGTTTTTACATTCTAATGATACTTTTCGAATAAATTTAAAAAAACAAGTCTGTAATCAGAAATTTTTCCCAAATTTAAAATATTGCATTTTTATTTTTTTACCTGGGGGAATAAAAAGCTTGGGGTTTTAACGGGTTTAAATTTCAGCGGCCCAGAAGGGCAATGTTCGATTTCAATAGCTGCTTGTTTGGGGCGAACAATAGTAACCAGTCAATAAGACCTCTTTCATATTTTGGCCTTCTTTTGTAAAAATGTGAGGGGGGAAAGTTTTCCTATTTTTAATAACTGATCATTCTTTTTTTTTTCCTTAGCCTAGAAATTTTTTAGACTTTTTTCCCGGAAAAAATTTTTTTAGACTTCCCCCTTTTGGGGTTAAACAGCACATGGTTCTTTTTTTTAAAGGGTTTATTAAAAACCCCCGTTTATAAGTTTTTTCTAAAGCACATAGGGCTCCCTAGAAGTATGACCTCTGTAGATGATTTCCTTTTTGTAGGGTGTCCCATTGACCTCAGGAAGCCTGGCCCCACATAGCTTTTACCTTTCAATCCCAGGGTTTTTCCCAGGCAATCCAATTTATAATTTTAAAAAAGGACCCAAGGCCATTTTATCCATTTTGGGGGCCCCAAGGCCCGTTGGCTTGGGGGCCCCACAAAAATTAAAAGCCCAAGGGGAATCTATGTTTTTGGGGAAACCAGGATATAAGCCAAAACTCGGGGCAGTACCGCTTAATTTTAAAAGTGATTTAAGGAAGTGAAAACCCTTAAAAAAACCCTGGTAAAGCAGGGGGGCCAATGGGCCATGCCAAATTTTTTCCCTTTTAGGCTGCAACTGGAGGGGGTTTTCCCCCACTGGGGGTGGGTGTTGAAAATGGGGCTTAAGGGTGGTTAAAAGGGAAAGTGTCAGGTTGGGCCATAATGACACATTTACTGTTTTTGGGGTTTTTTTTTTATTTGGGGAGGGCCCACTGCCCCTGTATGCCTGGGAGCCACAAAAGCTGTTTGAAAGGACCTGCAGGGGGGGGGGGGGGGGGGGGGGGGGGCCTTTAAAATATATGTATTAATTATGTACTGGACCCCCTCATTAACTCACCTTCCCCCTTCTATCAAGGGATGAAAACAGTTTTTTTATGATTTTTTTTTTATATCATTATTTGAAAATTTTTTTTTTTTTTTTTCCCCCCCAATTTTTTCCCTTTTTTTGGGCCCGATGATCCTCTTTATTGATTTTTTAAAAATTGAAACCCCGGGCGATTTATTTTATTGTTTTTTTTCTTTAAAGTTTTTGTTTTTACTATCGTTTTAAGGTTTTTTTTATTTTTGTTAAAGGGAAACCCCTATTGGGAAAATTTATGGGGGGTTTCTTTATATTTACATTATAGTATATTTCTGTTTGGAAAAAATTTTTTTGTATTTTTATTGGGGACTTTTTAAAATTTTTTAGTAGCGAAAATTTTAAAATTTTATAGTTTTAGGTTCCTGGTGGGCGCCCTTATCGGGGCGGTCACCCCCCGGGGTTTAAAATTGGGGTTTGCCTAGTGGGAGAAAAAAATTTTTTTTTTTTGGGGTAATTGTAGGGATTGCTTTAGTTTTTTTGTCCTTTGTATTTGGGTTTTAAAAGGGATATTTTAATAAAGGAATATTTTTTTTTAATTGGTCCTAAGTATACATTTTTGAAGGGTTTTTTTCCTCCAAAGGGGGCAGAGAGATTTTTTTAAAGGCACTTCGGGGGCAACCCGCCTCTAGACCCCCAATATTGGGCTCATTTTTCCCTGGACCACAGAAAATCAGTTTCAATGGGCGTCACGCCCCGTCCCATTTGTTTTCTGGCCCCGGGCCACGGCCGCGGCGATCATAACTGGGGGCCCTTTGGGCCCCTTTGGTGAACACTTCCCTGTACCCCTCGTATCTTGATTAAATTTCTGGTCGACCCCTTGGGCCAAAAAATCCTCCAAAACCCCATGGGGGTTTAATCTTTTTCCCCGGGAAATTGACAGGTTCTTCCACCTTTTCCTACTCCTCTACTTCCCCCCTTTTCCCCTATAAATACCCCACTTTTTTCCTCTTCCAATCCCCGCTATATCCGCCGCCTTTATAGTTACCGGGCCTTTTTTGTCTTTTCCCCTTGTGCATCTGACTCTGTTTTGGGTTTCTGGTTTCCCCCTTTCCCTCACGAATCTGTCCCCGGGGGCTGCCTGCCCTGTTTTTAACTGGGACCGCCCCGACTAGGGGCTTTTGTTTTTCTTTGTTTGTTTGTCTTTTCTGTGCACCTGCCAGGTACCCCTTGATCTTCGGGTTTGGGGGGCCGGGCCCTTGTTAAGGAGTGGGGTTTCCCCAAAAGGCGGGGACAGGGGCGGGGAGCAGTGCCCCAGGGCCCCACTTTGTCCTTGTTTGTGTGCGTCCCGACCACCCCCAAACCCAAGGGGCCCTTTTTTTTTAAAATTTTTTGAGGTGTTGTTTTGGCAAAATTTTTTTAAGGGGTAACTTTGGGTCGGTTATTTTACCCCCTTTTGGGCCCACTGGGGGGTTTGGTGGAAATTGGGGTACCATACAGTATTTTTAAATTTAAAAACCACCATAAAACCATAAAAATTCGTGCACTATAGGGTTTGAACAGAACTTAGTATACCCAAAACCCTTCCCAATTACACAGAGCCTAGCCATTGATTGCCACTTAGCTTAATTAACAAAAAATTTTTCCCTTACTTTTTTTTTTTTTAAATCTTTTTTTTTCTGGAATAAATTTTTTAAAAAATACCCTTTTTAACAAAAAAATCGCAAAACCCGAAGACACTGGAATCTAATGAAACTTTAAAAAGTGTGAAGGGAATGATCATAAAAAATAAGTTAAATTTTAAAAATTTTCCTAAAATGAAATTTTAGGGAAAAATTTATAAATGATGGAAAGGCCCCTTTTGGGCCCCGCTGGCCCAAACCCCAGGGTTGAAAAAAAAGATGAGGTAAAGGCTGGGGAAGGGGGTTTTAAAAAGGGTTTCATATGGGAAACCTGAAGCACATTGGCCAAAAGATTTCTGCATAGGGATTCCCAATTTCATTTGCCAAAAAATGCGCGTAGGCAAACTTGAAGCCCCATTGGTCAACAGATGCTACATATTGCAACCTGAAGCACATTGGCCCCAAAAGGGGGGGGGGGGGGGGGGGGGGGGGGGGGGGGCCCAATAGATGCTGCACAAGCCCTTTCCCCAAACCCTAAGGGCTGATAGATCGCCCATGGCATCCCCGAAGCACATTGGCCCCACCGATTTCTGTATATGGCAAACCTGGATCACATTGACC
>JAODAL010073649.1:0-14663 GCA_025379985.1 Phyllomedusa bahiana
GCGCCAAAAAACTATTGGAGCCCTATTCTATATCAGTTGAACCATTGTTTAAACCCATAAAAAAAAAAACGGTGTGTTTTTCTCATATCTGACATGAAATCAAAATAACCTTTCCGTTTTAGAGTCAATTAGGATTACCAAAAGTATTTCTATTTGTGAAATGCCAGAATATGAGAGAATTTTTAAGGCATTTTCTTTACTTTCTGTAAAGTCAAAAGTTTGCATACATTTCACTAGTATTTGGTATCATTGCCTTAAATTGTATGACTTGGGTCAAATGTTTTGGATATCCTTCCACAAGCTTCTCACAAGAGTTGGTAGGAATTTTTGACCCATTCTTCCTGACAGAACTGGTGCAACTGAACCATGTTTGTAGGTCGCCTTGCTTGCACTTTCCTTTTCAGCTTTGACCATAAATTTTCAATAGGATTGAGATCAGGACTTTGTGATGGTCACTCCAAGACATTGAGTGATATGATGGTTGGACATTCCCATTTTGCTTGTACTTGCGTATAATTGTTTGTACAGATGAATGAGTGTAACGGTGCGGCGCCGATGGACGTACGCCGAAGCGCCGACCCAGACATCCGGGTGTGGATCCTCTGTGATCACCGCAGGCGAGGTGGTAGCTGGAGGACCACGCCAGGGAGTGGAGTCTAACGGGGCCCTGGTCTTCACCAGAGCCCGCCGCAAAGCGGGATGGATTTGGCTGCGGGACCCCCAGGTCACTACCCCTGGCGTGGCTACCTGCGGTGACAGCCGAGATGCAGGACAGGAACACAGGAACATAGGAAAACATAAGCAGGGCAGGTAGAACGCACTCAGGAACACAGCAGGATACAGGAGGGATCAACGTACACATGACACCACAGGATACGGCAGGAACTGGACGGGAACACAGGAGGTACAGACCAGGAACACGGCAGGATACATCGGGAACAGGAGAGCACATCCAGGACAGGAACACAGCAGAATACAGCAGACTAACGGGAGACAACAGACAGATGGCCAGGAGCTCAGATGGGCAGCAGCAACTGGACCAGCAACTCAGGAGTTAAAGTCTCCAACAGCAGACCTGAGATGCTGGCAGGAGCTCAGATGGAAGACAGCAAGAGACTGCAATGAAACTGACCAGAGTGAGACAAGAACTTCCTCTTATAGCCAGAGGTCAGAGGTAAAGAGGAAGTAGACAGAGACAAGTAACCTATAAAAGACAGGAAGCTGCCGCAGCGCGCGCGCCCTAAGAGGAACAGAGCACACACAGGACCCAGGAAGCAACAGAACAGGACAGGACAGGACAGGCAAGTACATAGCAGAACACAGGCTGCGGGACCCTGCACAGGGAGCCCCAGCAGAGACTGGCAGGCGGCACGGACAGGCCGACGGTCCAAGGCAGGGACCGCGGCCATGAACCGTGACAGTACCCCCCCTCAAAGCCCCCTCCACCCCCTCCAAATCACAGAAAGGCATTCCACAAAGCCCAGGTGCCCGCAACAACTACGGGGGTAACCCCAAAACCAAGTACAGGCTGTATAATAGCCAGTATAGGGACAACCTAGAAACGGAGGTGTATGGAGGAACAAACGGGGCACTAGCCAAAAAATGGGGGGAACCCAGGGCGGGACCGTAAGCCACGGGGACTCAGAAGGCTCAGGGCGGGACCGTAAGCCACGGGGACTCAGAAGGCTCAGGGCGGGACCGTAAGCCACAGGGACTCAGAAGGCTCAGGGCGGGAGCGTAAGCCGCGGGGACTCAGAAGGCTCAGGGCGGGAGCGTAAGCCGCGGGGACTCAGAAGGCTCAGGGCGGGAGCGTAAGCCGCGGGGACTCAGAAGGCTCAGGGCGGGAGCGTAAGCCGCGGGGACTCAGAAGGCTCAGGGCGGGACCGTAAGCCACGGGGGACTCAGAAGGCTCAGGGCGGGACCGTAAGCCACGGGGACTCAGAAGGCTCTGGGCGGGGACGTAACCACGGGGACTCAGAAGGCTCAGGGCGGGACCGTAAGCCACGGGGACTCAGAAGGCTCAGGGCGGGACCGTAAGCCACGGGGACTCAGAAGGCTCAGGGCGGGACCGTAAGCCACGGGGACTCAGAAGGCTCAGGGCGGGACCGTAAGCCACCCAACAGTCTGACTCTCCGGGCGGGACCATGAGCCGGGCCAAACGTAAGCTCTGGGCGGGACCATGAGCCGGGCCAAACGTAAGCTCTGGGCTGGACCATGAGCTGGGCCAAACGAAGCTCTGGGCTGGACCATGAGCAGGGCCAAACGTAAGCTCTGGGCTGGACCATGAGCGCGGCCAAACGTAACCTCAGGGCGGGACCATGGGACGGGCGAAACGATAGCTCTGGGCTGGACCATGTGCTGGGCCAAACGTAACTCTGGGCTGGACCATGAGCCGGGCCAAACGTAAGCTCTGGGCTGGACCATGAGCTAGGCCAAACGTAAGCTCTGGGCTGGACCATGAGCTAGGCCAAACGTAAGCTCTGGGCTGGACCATGAGCTAGGCCAAACGTAAGCTCTGGGCTGGACCATGAGCTAGGCAGCGGGTGCAGACGCTCTAGACGAGGGCAGGGTCACCCGGCGGGATCCATGGTCAGTTCATACTGTAACGGTGCGGCGCCGGATGGACGTACGCCGAAGCGCGACCCAGACATCGGGTGTGGATCCTCTGTGATTCACCGCAGGCGAGGTGGTAGCTGGGGACCACGCCAGGGAGTGGAGTCTAAGGGGCCCCTGGTCTTCACCAGAGCCCGCCGCAAAGCGGGATGGATTTGGCTGCGGGACCCCAAGGTCATACCCCTGGCGTGGCTACCTGCGGTGACAGCCGAGGTGCAGGACAGGAAACAACAGGAACATAGGAAAACATAAGCAGGGCAGGTAGAACGCACTCAGGAACACAGCAGGATACAGGAGGGATTCAACTTAAACATGACACCACAGGATACGGCAGGAACTGGACGGTAAAACAGGAGGTACAGACCAGGAACACGGCAGGATACATCGGGAACAGGAGAGCACATCCAGGACAGGAACACAGCAGAATACAGCAGACAACGGAGACAACAGACAGATGGCCAGGAGCTCAGATGGGCAGCAGCAACTGGACCAGCAACTCAGGAGTTAAGTCTCCAACAGCAGACCTGAGATGCTGGCAGGAGCTCAAGATGGAAGACAGCAAGAGACTGCAATGAACTGACCAGAGTAGAGACAAGAACTTCCTCTTATAGCCAGAGGTCAGAGGTAAAGAGGAAGTAGACAGAGACAAAGTAACCTATAAAAGACAGGAAGCTGTCGCGCGCGCGCCCTAAGAGGAAACAGAGCACACACAGGACCCCAGGAAGCAACAGAACAGGACAGGACAGGACAGGCAAGTACATAGCAGAAACACAGGCTGCCGGGACCCTGCACAGGGAGCCCAGCAGAGACATGGGCAGGCACGGACAGGCCGACGGTCCAAGGCAGGGACCGCGGCATGAACCGTGACAATGAGGCACTTTAGATATCTGGAAATTACACCAAGGATGATCCAGACTTGCGCAAGTCCTCAGTTCTCTTTCTGATATTCTTGGCTGATTTCTTTAGACTCTCCATGATTGTTACACACAGAAGCAGTGTGTTTCTGCTGTGCTTTAAATACATCACAGGTGTGTCTCTAATTAACTCCGATGTTGCTAATATATATCAGAAGCTTCCAAAGACATGAGATCATCATAATATTAAAAAATTCTCTCTCTCTATCATATTTTGGCGTTTGGCAAATACAAATAATTTTGGTTATACTAATTGACCTAAAACGGGTAAGGTTTATTCTGCTTTCATGTCAGATAGTGAAAGAAACATGTATATGTGTCTTTTTATATAGTGTATGTAAACTTCTGCTTTCAATTGTATGTATGAACAGTGTACCCAAAACTAGGCGCAATTTCGCAAGGCACAACACATTTGAAGTATGCTAACAATGTGTCTAAGAAAAGCTGTGCACCTAAGTTATGCACCCAAGGTATGCTATGCAAGGTATACCATACACCAAATTTATGACAGGTTCATACATTTCAGGCGCACTATACACTCATTTAATGCACGTTAAAAATGAGGTGTCGGTGCCTCTTTTCTGACATGTTGCCTAATGTTTTATTGCTCTATTTTCCATTGACAGAACCTTTTCAGGAAAATAAAATAAGATTTTAATTAAATATTTCTTAATTAAATTATTGAACCACAACGTGCTTAGTAGGATTGGATAAAACGTTGGTATCAAGCCTCTTGCTCCATCTCGGTGTGTGAAGGCTGAATTAGTCATTTTTTTTTCTGTCTTTTTTTTGAAGTTTTAACATTAGGGAAGGCATCAGTGGACACTTGCTGTTTCATGAAGCTTTCCTGCATTTTAGCTTAGAAGTTGTATTGTGATCCTACTGTATTTTTTACTTTACCATCTGCATTTATCAAACTTCCTACAAATAAAGAAGTGAATGACCCCATCATGTTTTTTTTTTTTTTACTTATTGAAAGGTTTCCATATAGAAACAGCTGTAGCCTGAAGTCCTACTTATTTAATATCCTCTCTCGAGGTTTTCTGGTATTACCACACTTTGATGTGATTCAAACAAGGACATTTGGGATCTCCCTTCCTGTCTTAATGAATGTGGATTATGCTTTTTATTTCTCGCTGTATTGATTGTAAAAAAATCTTGCCACTTCCATGAAATGAAAGGCCTTCTTTTATTTTTAGCTGCTGCTATGAAAAGTATTCTATATTCCATGATAAATATTTCAACGCCAGTTCTCCTGCATTAGTCAGGATTCGATTCACATTCAACAAAATACTTTCTAGGGCATTGTGTAAGTCTGCATTCTGCCACTGTTCTTAAAAAAGAAATGATTGAATTTAATAAGCTTCCTTTTCCCAAAAAAAAAGTCACTGATTCCTATTTGAATTTATGTATTTTAGCACATTTACATAACATACAACACCCAATGCATAGCATTTGAAAAACCCACAGTATAGTGTTAGAAAATTATAACTAGTTACTGTGTTGTATACAGTACATACATTTTATTGCACTGTATGTGTGAAAAGATGATTGCAGTATTTTTAGCACTCTGTACCACTAGACATATATCCTTTAGGTTTTTCTTTTCAGTTGCTATGTATGTAGTCATTCCTGCCATGATGCAAACGAAAATGCTGCCTGAGGTTACAATTCTAGAGACATGGGTGCAGTCATTCCATTACAACTAAGTAACGCAGCCTTCAGCAGAGGATTAAACTAGTGCTAACTTCCTTCAGGGCCATGCTAATCATCACAACTATAATCATAGCATGGCTATCACTGTACAGCTACTGCACTTCATTTAAAAACATTAACAAATATATGGTTAATTTAACTGTATGCATTAAAGTTCCCTTAAAGGGTTTTTATGGGGACAAACAGAAGCTATCCTTAGTACTGCTATCAAAATATCAGATAGATCTGGGTATCAATCCCAGCACCCTGGTGAGCATCCCATTCATTGTTTGATAAGCAATAGTTTCATTAAATGAGACTCCACTCCACTTGAATGGGATTGAATTGTAGTGAGCTCTAGCTCCATGTCAAGCCACAACAAACATATTAAGCTGTGTATTTGGGTTGACGTCAAATTAATCAGAATTTAATTGCTTAGATTTGGGTAGGCCCAAATTGAATATTGTACAAAAATGCCCAAAAATTTACCCTAATTGGTCTAGAGGACTAATGTTATTGGTCTAATCTGGTTCTAAGGGATTCATTTACTTTTCAGCATTTTCTGGGTCTCGAGCATTTCTTGCTCCCATCGAATCACTCCCCTTTTTCGTGCAAGGTCTTATATAATTTCTGGCTTCCCTAGGTTATCCTTATGTTTTCAGAATTGGAAGTGCCATTGGACATGACACATGAGACATAAGACATGAGACATAAAGCAATTGCTGAAACGTAAGGTAAAACACGCTAAAACACGCTAAAAAATCTTAACCCTAACTCAAAGTTAGGGTTATACTAGCATTAGCAATAGTGTTAGAAATAAAATAAAAAATCCTAAACTTGACAAGTTTAGTCAAATGAGTGTCAAACCTAACAGGGTCATAATCAAGCAAAACTGCTAGTAAACAATGAACAGTATGTAATACTTACTAGAGTGCTGTGGCCCAGACAACCACTTGATAGATGGTGATACCTGGTGATGGTTCCCCACTAATCTGAAATTGACAATGCATCCTAAGTACAGACCATTAATTCTGTAGCACCAGAAACTAATTTATCAGAACTGTCTAACAGAAAAACCGGCCCTTTTGTCCATAGCAATTATTCACAATACAGTGTTCATCATTACACTGCTCTACAAATTTAAAAAAAAAAACAGCACTGTAGTTTATTTCTATGGGCAACAAGTCCATTTATGTTTATTATATATTTTGGTGTCAAAATTTCAATAAAAACTTTTGCATTTGTTTATGGTCCAAAATTAATGTTAAGTTATGCATTGAATTAAGATGGCATACCATAGGTATTGTTTATTACATATAGGGTTGTTGGTGATTAGTAAAAACAAGTTATTCGGAGTAAGAAATTTCCATACCTTTAAAGGGGTTGTGGGAAAACCCCCAAAAATAAGAAACTATCATGGAAAAATACTAAAGATAAGCAGTAAATCTATGTCACAGTAGTGGGTGAACTGCTAACAAATGCTGTTATCTGTTTAGTTTCTCTTTTTTTCCAGAGAACCCCTTTAAGTTTTGCATATTGTTTCTAAAATAGGGACAGCTTAAAGGGAACCTGTCACATAGGTTGTGCCCCCCCTTGCAGAGGGCAGTACAAGCTAGTGTCAGACCTGCTGTTCCCAGCACTGTGCCCCTTATTCTGTAAGATGCAGCAGTTTTAGAGCATTTACCCCTCAAATCTTATTCATGAGCAGCTGTGAGCTCCACCCACCAAAGGCTAGCTCCGCCTTTGTAATAGGTTTGTCAGTTGAGGTGGGCGGGGCTAGCCTAAGATGGGCGGGGTTTGATAAAAAAAAAAACTGACACTAAAGGGGACTCTTCGAATGACTCTTCTGGCTGAAAACTGCAGGTTTGAGCATTAAATACACGAAAACTACAGCATCTTACAGAATAGGGACACGGCGCTGGGAAACAGCATGTTTGACACTAGCTTGTTCTGTCCTCAGCCAGGGGGGCAAAAAATATGTGACAGGTTCTCTTTAAATCTCTGACCTTGAAGATTTAAGTGGTGGAGGGGCTCTGTGAACTCTTCAGTTAAGGGATGACTGCAAACCCACGTCACCTATATTCACCTCACATCCAGTCATTTTGAATTTAAAGGCATTCTTGTTTTATTTTTGTTGTTGTTTTTTTTTATAAATAAAAATGCATTAAATCATATCTAAAATTGAACCTTAGAGAGTCATTCCTTTTTAGCATAGAAGTAGGTATGTGGTAGCAGCTAATATTTAATATTCAAAATTTGCACATTTGTACATTTCCATTGATTAAAAATATTACATTCTCTTAAATGTTGCTATGAAAGATGTTTAGTGCTTGTACTAATAAAAGGAATCTCTGATGGGAGGGTCCAACTTCATTGCAAACATTGCTTTAGGGGCTGTCTAACCTTTCTACCAGATGCCACACTGCTAGTGCTTGTGGTGCTACTGGGAAAACAAATTATTATTGGACGCTCATTTAAATGTGAGGATGAGTATAATATTCATTGTCTTCAATAATCTTTAAGCTGACCTTTGGTAGCAAGATCATTGCTGCTTTTGGCTCTCGGCTATAGTAAATAAAAAAGAAAATTGGTTTAAGGGCAACTATATCTATTATGAAAGCATAACCCAGTAGAGCATTTAACAAGGATTTGTCTGTAAAAGCTTCTATAATAGATGGATAGAAGAAGGTGAGTACTGATGACATCATTACCTAGTGATAACAAAAAGAACAGGATTGTGGTAGGCTTGAAAAGATATATTAATGTATTATTAATGAATAAAATTTAGCCATTGCTTGAATGAGACACATGTTGAAACTGATCATAAATTAAATATATTGTGAAATGGCATGATAATTCCTGTGAGGATATTACTAACTAGACAACAGTTTAGTATGCAGTAGTTATATTCTGCTAAATTTCAGCTGCCCTAGATGTCTTGTGGAAAATGTACATTACCATCCACCTCAGCATTTAGGGATTATATACAGATAAGGTTCAGAGTGAAAGTGACAGTGGCTATGTGAAAACATTTCTGACTGCTGGAAATAATGAACATTTCTATCAAATGCCTCATAGTGAGATGTTCTCAGGCTGCTTTCACATGAAAACTTTTCATTAATATTTATAATGCTTTTAACTTTTGGATTATGTAGGTTTTGCTAACAGTGGGAAACGATTTCATGCAGAGTCATTTTAATTCTTGACAGAATTTCACCTTTAAGAACTTTAATGGGAGGGAATATGTCAATAGACTCACAAAATTATTGCACTTTATTTCATCGAGGATTTGATGACAGAAATGGAAGAAGTTTAATGAAACAATGTGACAGAAACAATAGCAAATTTACTATGTAATAGATAATATGATTTAATTACAAACTGATCAGAGGATTTTACTTTCAAGTAATAAAAAATCATTTAGTGTAAAACATCGATACATAAAAATACAATAACTTGAGGGGTTATTTCACTATGAAGATATATAGTTTAAAATGAGGGGATCAAAAATCTAAGCATGTACATCTGCGAGAGATAGAGAGTCATTCATTGACTGCAATCAGAGGTCCTGCAGCAGCTGAGGCAATGTACTGTACCGAACAGATTGTCATTCACTGACTGCAATCAGACGGTCCTACAGCAGTGAGGCAATGTACTGTGCCGAACAGATTGTCATTCACTGACTGCAATCAGAGGTCCTGCAGCAGCTGAGGCAATGTACTGTGCAGAACAGGTTGTCATTCACTGACTGCAATCAGAGGTCCTGCAGCAGCTGAGGCAATGTACTGTGCAGAACAGGTTGTCATTCACTGACTGCAATCAGAGGTCCTGCAGCAGCTGAGGCAATGTACTGTGCAGAAAGGTTGTCATTCACTGACTGCATCAGAGGTCCTGCAGCAGCTGAGGCAACTGTACTGTACCGAACAGATTGTCATTCCGTGTCTGCACTCAGAGGTCCTGCAGCAGCTGAGGCAATGTGCTGTGCAGGAACAGGTTTTCATTCACTGACTGCAATCAGATATCCTGCAGCAGGAGAGAAATCATGTGCAGTCCACTTAAATCAGAAAAAGAACACAGCAGTCCCATGCAAATTACATACGGAGAGAGAACAGCTGTACTGTGGAGGCCCATGTAAAACAAGTTTGCGACACAGATCTGCAATCTAATGTAAACACACACAGATAAAGCGTATAGTTTTGTTCTGCAGATCTGTAGAGGTCAGATGTGTAATAATCTGCAGGATATATCACTGTGAGAGAGAGAGAGAGACAGAGAAAAAAATCACCCATCTTTCCCAGAGTCCTGAATGTCAAATGCCCATTCTAGTTACAAAATATGTAGAGAGAGCAAGAAATTTAGATATAAACTATTGAGTTACACTTAGCCTTTCGCTTCTAATGATTCCAATGACAGCTGAGAACCTCTCCCTTCCCCCAGCTCACACCGAATGAATCATCACATGCACACTGCAGAGAGTGAACATACTTCTTGCTTGAGAAACACGCCAAATGCTGTAATGAGACAATCCCTTTAATAGGAAAAGTGTAAGGCAATAAGATATACATGGCCCCAGGGATGCCATCAGGGTGGTATTGGCACTTCTGTTTTTAGGGTCCCCTATCAATTTTTTTTTTTTAATAAGGGATGCGCATCAGGTCTTGCACCTGAGAGGGTGCAAGATAGGAACTGCTAATAGCCAAGTGCCAGATGCTTCAGCTGAAAGACACAATGAAATTACAGGTGGCAGCCCTGCATGGTCAGCCAATATATGAATATACTGCATGTACCCCAATTTAGTGATATACGCTGCAGCATGACTTAGTCGGTATGCTTACCTTATCAGTCAGTCTTATTTCATTCGGGTCATGATTATTGGCCAAAAATGTTTTAAATTGTAAAATTTTCCCCAAGGAACAATGTTTACTTTACTGAATTGCAAATAAATATATATGTCTAGCCACTTTTCTTGCATATGTTTGCCATAGAACCTTTTGGGTACTTCCTGGTATACATTTTGATATCCACGCATATTTTTCTTATTATGGCATAAAAGGGGTATTAAACTCATAAAAAAAAAGGAAATCACAGCAGTCTTATAAACCAGTTGTAAGCTATTTTGCTAAACTGGAATTGGAGACAAGATTATTGTGTGTGGTTGGTGAAAGAATTTATAATTGTCTAAATATATGAAGATGCTTTAAAGAGAACCTGTCAGGTGGTCTATGCTGCCCTACTTGAGAGAAGGATGTGATAGAGTAAAAAGCAGATAGAATCTGTGAAACTGAAATTATACATTGATGCAGGGAAAGCTGTCAATCACTGTACATGGGCAGAGTAAGTAGGACTCCCACTGTCTCTTAAGGAGTCCAGTCACTATTTTCCCTACTTTTTACTCAGAAATCCTTCTCCATATTATACATACCTATAGTGTTCAGCATAAATCAGCACACCCACTTTAAAAAGTAATATTCAATATCTTACTGAACACAATTGCCAAAATTTTGGCAAGACTGAATTTCATAGAACATATTTTAAGGACAGCCTTCCTGTGTCCAGCCCAGTGACCTGTGGCCTCTGCCTTCTTAAGGAACTTCCTCCCTGTACTCTGGGTCAGTTCGTTGGTGTTTCTCCTGTGAGCTAGACCTGTCTGCTGTAGGTTCTGCTGAACTTCTGCATTAACCCTGCGCTGTCCAGTGCACCTGTTTATCTACTGGTTTCTGACATATTACCTGCTGAACTCCTGTCGCCTCACCAGCAAGCTAAAACCTGCTGATACTTGGCATCCTGCCTACTCTGTTATCTCCCTGGGACTGTGCATACGTTTACAGCTACACCATCCATTTAACCGTCACCAGTGTCTGCTATTCAGTGTCCTGCACTTCGGCTACCCACCTCATGTGTTACCATCTGCGCCCGCGGTGGGCTCAGAGGATCCGCCTTATCCGGACGTTTCCAGCCAGTCTGGTTGGAAAACGTGACATAACCGTATAAATCACAGAACTCAGCTTCTCTTCTCTATCATATAACCCGATATATCAGAACGCAACTTCTCTCCCTCTATCATATAACCCTAAATATCACATAGCTCAGTTTCTCTCCTCTATCATATAAGCCTATATATCACAGAGGTCAGCTTCTCTCCTCTATCATACAACCCTATATATCACAGAGCTCAACTTTCTTCTCTATCATATAACCCTATATATCAGAACTCAACTTCTCTCCCTCTATCATATAACTCTATTATCAAAGAGCTCAGCTTCACTCCCTCTTACCATATAACCCTATATATCACGGAGCTCAGCTCTTCTCCTCTATCATATAACCGTATATATATCACAGAGCTTAGCTTCCCTCCCTCTCTCATATAACCATATATATCACAGAGATCAGCTTCTCTCCCACTATCATATCCTGCTCTCACATAGGGCAGCATAAACCACCTGACAGTTTCCCTTTACTGAGTACTGAGATAAAGCTCAACACTTTATAATGAAACATTACATTACTAATTATTAACGTAAGTGTTGGTTACAAGTCTGTCTATAGAGCAAGCTATTGTACAAGATGACATACATGGAAACACAACTGCTTCTAAGTTTTTATCTTCATATTAAAAATATACTGCATATTTAAAATATATTCAGAAAATTATTGCTTGATTCTATACATAAAAATACATCTTTTATTATTCTTATAGTGCAAATCAGAAGTTATTTACAATGTATCCTAATAAATAGAAAAAATGTATATGATAGCACTTCAATCTATTGTCATGATTCAGTTGTTATTTTTTTAAAGTTTCACAAAAACTGATAATAGAACACAATCTGAAATGGCTTGGATTAAGGGTCCTTGGGACTGCAGCAGTAGCAGCCAAATGAACCTCAGGGAGGTGACAGTCCACAGAGAAATAAGATAGTAGGGACACAAAAACTTTTGAGCTTCTGACACAAAACACTTGGGAACAGGGTAGCAGATACCATGCACCAGAAGCAGGAGACCAGAAGTGACCAGAATAGCTGGCACTGGAGACCACAGGCTGGAGATACAGGATGAATAAAGCACGGGTACAGCAGGCACTACACTATGGCGGAAAAACAGGTTGGGGATACAAGAAGCATGGGAACATAGAAGAACAAGTACAGCAGGCATGGAGACTCTGGAGACTGAAAACATGGAAACCCACAAGAGATCAAAACTCAGTAAAGCAGGATCTTGGAGCATTTGATCTCGGTATTGGGGCCTAAACCACAGAGGCCTTGAGGCAGGTGTCACAGAAACTCTAGCACTTCTATGCTGATATCCAGGCCTAGACTGGAGATAGAGGCTGGATTTTTTTTAGCCCGTCTAGATTTAACATATACTGTAGTATAGTTAAAGAGAACCTGTCACATAGTTTATGCCCTCCTTGCTGAGGACAGCACAAGCTAATGTCAGACCTGCTGTTTCCAGCACTGTGTCCCTTATTCTGTAAGATGCAGGAGTTTTTGAGTATTTAATGCTCAAATCTGCAGTTTTCAGCTAGAAAAGAGTCATGAAAAGAGTCATTTGAGGTCAGCCCCGTCCACTTCAACTGATAAACCTATTACTTTGAGTAGATAGAAACATGAGAATTAGGGCTTGTTCACACGAAGTTTTAACTCTGTGTTACATCCGCTTTTTAGATCCGTCTCGGGGACCGACAGCACGGACCCCGAGAGACGGATCTAACAATTAGCAGTGAGATTATCACTGTGGGCTATGAGGAAGATGCAGTGGCATTCACATGAGAGATTGCCGCTGCGTGTTCTCCGGTTCTGTCTTTGAAAGAATTTCAGTGGTGATCTCTCATGTGAACGCTGCTGCGTGTTCCTCATAGCCCACAGTGATAATCTCACTGCTAATTGTTAAATCCATCTTTGCGTCCGTCCTGTCGGTCCCCGAGACGGATCTAAAAAGCGGATGTGAACAGGGAGTTAAAACGCCATGTGAACAACCCCTAACTGCCAGGTGGGTGGGGCTAGCCTTTGGTGGGCAGAGCTAACACCTGCTCATGAATAATATTTGAGCATTAAATACTCTAAAACTACAGCATCTTACAGAATAAGGGACACAGCGCTGGAAACAGCAGGTCTGTCACTAGTTTGTGCTGTCCTCAGAAAGGGGGCATAATCTATGTGACAGGTTCCCTTTAAACACAAGGATTACCCTTTGCTTTGCTGGCTGACAGGGAGAGACAGCTAGATGAGTTAATGCAATAAACTACCTGGGTTAAACGGCATGGTGCAGAACTTGCAGACATCTATAACAATATGTTGGTCTTTTATGTATTAATTTCTCATAAAAAAGCAACCTGTGAAAAAAGCAATAAAATACCAATTTATTACAACAAACAGAAAGCAAAGATGACAAATTACAGTAAAACCAATTAAAAACAAGAACAATACTAGAGATTGCGAAAATACTGTGACCTCACTAACCTCTAATGAGGTGAGCTATATGCACAAATACTGCATGATTCGTGAAAATAACAGAAATCTTCCCTAATAAAACAGAGAATGAGCTAAGTCAAGTACAAGGTAAGACAGCCCATATGTTAAGTTTACATGAATATAAGTTAAACAATACATGTCATCAATAATGCATACTAATAATACAAGTACAAGGTATCCAATAAATGATTCATAACAAAATATTGGTTGGGGATACAAAATATAAATAGACTGGAAATGCGTTTAACATAAAAAAGTAACATCCAATAAATTAAAAAAAGTGAAAAAAAAAAAAAAAAAAAAAAAACAGCTGATCATTTGCACAAAGTCGTTCTTAGGGGCGGGCCTGGATTTTTAATGGCAGGGCTGCAAGGGGGAGCCTGTGGAGAGAAGATCTAATCTCCCAACAAAACCCCCTTTGCTTGAACATAAACCCCAAAAATGGGTCCGGGCTGCCCTGGGCCCTTTCCCCCGCTTGTTTCAGCCCGCTATAAATTGGCGTTCCCACTCTCCCCAGGACCGGAATTTTTTGCTGCATCCCCTTCTATGCGCCCGGCGTGTTTCTGTGCAGAGTGAGACTGACCCTTTTTTCCCTTCCTTCAGCACAGGGTGTTCATCCCGCAGGACCGTGAGCCAGCCCAGGGACCAAAACAGAAGCTGTGGGACGTCCCCCACGATGTATGGCTCCAAAAACAGCAGGGTTCTGCAAGCCCCCCCATGGCAGTGGCCATTTTTAGGAGACCTTCATTCCCGGTTTTGGAAAAGCAGGCTGGGTGCACATGATTTTTGCCCTGCACTGAAAACTGTTCCTGCTACTGATACCTGCCTTCTGAAATGAATAGCCCACCTGCAGCATTAAAACTGGGTTTTGGCATTGAACAGGTGGGATTGCTACACATAAATCTGCTACCTGACCAAAAAAATGTCTTTGTTTAAATTTAATCTCCTGACACTGAAAAGTGGATTT
>JAODAL010073650.1:0-14663 GCA_025379985.1 Phyllomedusa bahiana
CATTCCTTTTTTGGGCCTACTCCTGTTTTTGCCCCCCTCCAGAATGTCATTGTGCCACTGTTTGACCTCTGCTGCTGCTGCCGTGCCCTCCACACTGTGTCCATTGTGCCACTCTGTGGCTACTCCTGTTTTTTGCCACCTCCAAAAATGTCATTGTCCCAAACTCTCTGACCTCAGCTGCTGTGCCGTCACCTCCCAACTGTGTCATTGTGGCACTCTGTGGCCCTACTCCTTTTTTTTGCCACCTCCAGATTGTCATTGTGCCACTGTCTGGTCTCATGCTGCTGCTGTGGCTGCTGCCGTGCCCTCCACACTGTGTCATTGTGCCACTCTGTGGCCTATTACTGTTTTGCCACCTCCAGAATGTCATTGAGCCACTCTCTGACCTCATGCTGCTGAGGCTGCTGCCGAGCCCTCCACACTGTGTCACTAATGTTGCCCATCTGAGCTCTCAGCTTGTTTTTTTCCAGCTTTCGCGGCATGACATTATCAGGCAACATTCCCGCTTCAGTTTTTGGTCAGTTTTGCCCCTCTTAAGTCCCAGGAATTTTTATAGTGAAGCGATTCTAAGACCCGGCGGCAGTCATGTGCGTGTCATACTAAAAAACAACATTGGTATGAAGACCAAACCAAGCTCCCTCTGCATATTTAAGCATGGCACAACGTTCTACAGAACCCTTCAGGCTCTGTGCAGCCTGGAAATAACTGTTTTTTAATGCGATTCGTCCCGAAGTAATTCAGACCGAATTTATTTTTGTCGGGAAATTCGGCGAAGTGTCCGAACCGAATTTTTGAGAAATTCGCCCATCTCTAACCACGATTGAAAAATTGTAAGTGAAGCATAAAGGTCTAGCGGGACTTTATGCATGGAATTAAAGTTTTGAAGTTGGTAATAACTTAGCCTGGAAAAGGGAACACCAGGGGAGCCTGGAACCATGTCATAGTTAGATTTGAAAGCATCTTTCGATAAAAATTCTTTAACTACAAAAATACTTGTAGTTAAAGAATTTTTATCCAGACAATTCATTGTGGAGGAAAATGCTGTATGGGTTCAGACTGTAATCTGCATAATATATGTAATGTTGCGAGAGAGCTAATAGACAACATGGAAGCGGTAACCAAGTTGGAGCTGCTATAGGATTTATATATATATATAGCAAACTCAATCTAAACCCATAGTTTGGTGCAGATGTGAGGAAAGCTATTTAAGTTTCAGACCCAGACCACAGCCAGTATGTCTGTAAGTTGAGAAGGAACAACCCTCCTGTTGATTTAGGTTTCATTAGAGTAGATCTGGAGATTCTAGTATGTTTCGTAGCCCAAACAAACGGTAGAAGGACCGTATTTAAGGTAGCAAAAAAATGATTTAGGGAGAAGGATAGGTATCGTCTGAAAAATGGTAGGAAAGCGAGAGAGTATATTCATTTTGAAGATATTTCTACGTCCTATCTATGAGATTTTTTTTTTTTTTTTGTTCCATTAATAGTCTGCCAATAGTCTGGAGTATAGGGGAAAATTTAAGGTCAAAAGTCTTGGTAATATCAGAAGGAATATTAATACCAAGATATTTGAAAGAAGTGGTAGACCATGAGAAGGAGAAGTTGCTTTTAAACTGTTGGATTATATCATCAGAAAGGTTGAGACTCAAAACCACACTTTCAGACATATTGATTTTATTATTACTGAAGGAGCCAAAATCAGATAGAACCTTAATCACAGAGGAGAGAGAAATGTGCGGTTCAGATATATAATATATTATTTATATATCTGATATATCTATATTATAATTAATATTATATGTATATTATTATTATATATTATATTATAACAATATATATGAGGAGTCATCAGCGGAGCATTTAATTTTCACTACGTAGCGGACCTGTGTATAGATGGTTTATAATACCTGCATCAATGCTCATAACTAGGCAATAATAAAGGGAGAGAGGACATCCCTGTCTGGTACCATTACTGATTGTGGAAGGAGTCGAAAGAGAGCCATTAACATGGCTTGTGGAGTGTGGAGTGTGGTACAAGGACATGATTTTGGACAAAATAGAGGGACCTAAACCAATATTAGAGCACCTTCAAGAAATGACCAATCAACATGGTCAAAGGCCTTTTCAGTGTCGAGTGAGAGCAGCATATAGGGGATTTGTGTGGTACGGAGAAAATTAATTATGTACAATGTCTTTAAAGTATTATCTCCCACCTTTCTCAAAGGAATAAAGCCCACCTGATCAAGATGAATAGGTTTCCCCAAAGAGGATTGAGTCTTAAGGTTAATAATTTGGCAAAGAGCTTAGCATCTGTATTGTTTAACCCTTTCCTGACGGACGGTCATAATAATAGGGCTCTAAATTATTTTCCTCTTTGCCTTCTGAAAGCTATAACTTTTTTATTTTTCCACCTACATAGACACATGAAGGATTTTATTTTGCGGGACAAGATGTGCTTTCTAATGATATTATTCATATTACTATAGAATATACTGGAGAATGGCAAAAAAATCTAAGTGGGTCAAAATGGAGTTCATTATTCGGTAAAAATGACATGTTATCTGTATTCTACAGGTTGAAATGCATCAACCAAACATGTAGGGTTTCCGTTATGTTTTGGTACCGTAAAGAAATTCTAAACATTTTCTATTTTTGAAATTTGCGCCCGCATGCCATTTTGTGCGACCAATAACTTTTTTGTACTAACATCTACAGACTTTAATGAAGGTGAATTTTTTGTGGGCTGAAGTGCACTTTTTATTGCTAGCAGTTTGGAATGCATGCAACTTTTTTGATCATTTTTATTCCAATTTTTATGGGATGGGAAAATGCAAAAAAAACCTCAATTTTGGCGTGTGACATTTTTTTCTTCTAACTTGTTAAGCGTATGGGATAAATTATATATTTTTGATATATATAATGATATATATTTTTATAGATCGGACTTTTTCGAACGCCACAATACCAAATATGTTTAACTTTTTTATTATTTTTTTTAATTTGTAAAATGGCGAAAGGGGGGTGATTTTAACTTTTAATACTTTTTTATTTTTTTTACACTTAAAACTTTTTTTTTTTTTAATTTAACTTTGAGTCCCCCTAGGGCGCTTCACCACTAGGAGGCGCGATCATTAATACAGCCAAATGCATTGCATAGACAATGCATTAGTGTGTACCAAGATGGCGGTTTCCGGAAGTGGGGAAATTCAAAACATGGCAGTGATGCAAGTCTGTACAAGGCTTCCCGCTGCTATCTGTTTTTACATATGTTGGCTATTTGATTTTAATTTTTCCAATTTTTCCAAATTGGGACAATAAAGCTTTTTGGCATTTTCTTTTACTTTTAAGTGCTAACCCTACCTTCATTTAGCACTCTTCCCGCTGCCATGTTAGCCGATCGGAACTCAGTGATCTTTTTGCTGATGTTCCGATCAGAGTGGAGAACAGTGCGCTGCACTGTTTTTCATTCATTTAGATGACTAAAGGGTTCAATTTAGCTGTAACCGCCGGGTGTTAGCTGCAATTAGCCGCTAACACCCGTGGCTTCAAAGCCGCTTACTGGCGCTATGACCTACTCATACGTCATAGGTTGGTAAGGGGTTAAAGAAATGGGATGATAACTCTGACATTGACTGGGGTTCTTGTCTTCCTTAGGAATAACAGTAATATGAGCTTGCAGAGACAAAGGGAGAATCATTAGAGACCATATTAAAAGCATAGAGGAGAGGAGCAGGGAGATCCTCCAGTATGACTTTGTAGAACTTGGCTGTATAGCCATCCAGGCCCAGACTTTTGCAAGCAGACAGGGAGTTTATGGTGAGTTGAAGCTCTTCAAGGAAAAAGGGTTCCTCGAGAAAGGCAAAAGATTGTGGTGGGAGGGAGGGGAAGTCCGTGTTCAGCAGGTATTCCTGGAGAGTTGCAGAGCTAGAAACAGAAGGTGTGTAACCTTTAGAGGGGTGGAGATTGTAAAGTTTAGTAGAGTAGTAGTTATGAAAAGCGCTTAGGATATCCTCAGTTAGATGGACAAATTGTGGTTTTAATTTGAAGGATAAATAGGGATGCTCGCTTGTCTCTTAGAGCTTGAGCCAAAAATCTCCCCAGCTTATTGCTCCAGCCATAAAAGGCACTGGAACAGATTTGGCGATATCACTTGTGTTTGTGTTCCTTAAGTAAAAGAATGTCATGGCCCAATTGGGTCACTTATCTAAGATCAGATTCCAGGCTGAGGCTTTATGCAACAACTCAACTAGATTTAACTTAGTCAGTATGGACTGGAGTTTTTGGGATGACTTTCTTTTAATTGAGTGCCATGTTTAATAAGTATGTGCCTGAGCACACACTTAAGAGCCTCCCATTGCATTTGGGGGATGTAGAGTCACAATGATGAGTTCTCACAAAGGAGCGGGTCGGGGCCTGCAATTCTGCAGGTCATGTTGTCTAGAGTTTTTGATAAGAGAGACAGTTAGTGTTTGATACATTTATGTTGGCAATGGTTCCTGCATACTGCAATTCACAAAAAATGGCTCTTGCATCATTGTCAGTATATACATCTAATAATTTACCAGGTAAAGATTTGTGGAAGAATATAGCAACTCCTTAAGTTTTGGTAGACACAATACTGCTTTAGTACCAGACAGGGAATTACCTGTTTTGGATTGATTGTAAATGAGATTTAAGCAAATGAGTCTCCTGTAGGCACACTATTTGAGACTTCTGTTTGTGCAAGTGATACAATATCTGTCATCTCTTCAAAGGGACATTAAATCCCTTGACATTAAGGGATGTTATTCTGATACTAGCCATTAAAAATTATCAGGGGGCTGTAAAAGAAGTTATCAAAAGTTATCAGAAGTTATCAAAAATAAGAAGAAATCAAGATACTATGATAAGCACTGACTGAAAATACAAAAGGATTAAGAACACTAATTGTAAAAGGAACAACAGAAGAGGCCTAGAAAACAAAGGCCAAATAATTGAAAACAGCAGACTAAGGGCAACATGTATGAATCCTGGCACTGACAGACCAGTTGTCAATATCTTTAAGGCAGTGTAGAATGCATCAAATGTATGAACCTGTTCTTCTGCAATTCATACATACAGGCACATTGTAGTGCCAATATGACAAATCTGGCTCAGGCACCACCTTTACCCTGGTCTGGCTGTTCTTCTGCAGGTCATACATACAGGGCAGTGTAGAGCCAATACGACAAATCTGGCTCAGGCACCAACTTTAACCTGGTCTGGCTGTTCTTCTGCAGGTCATACATACAGGGCAGTCTAGTGCCAGTACCACAAGTCTGGCTCAGGCACCACCTTTACCCTGGTCTGGCTGTTCTTCTGCAGATCATACATACAGGGCAGTGTAGAGCCAATACCACAAGTCTGGCTCAGGCACCACTTTTACCCTGGTCTGGATGTTCGAGCTGTTATGCGCCTAGCTTGGCCTCAAAGAATCAAAAATGTGTCTACTTCTAAGAATGTGGTGTATTGCCCCCATAATTACCAAAATCTTTGGCACATTAAAAGTGTCTTTGGCACATTATAAAGGCACTTATCACGCCAAAGTTTGGAGTGCACCTGTTCATACATTCTTTTTGGTTCAAAGTACACCAGAAAATTGGCGTTTATACATGTTGCCCTTAGAGCTGTAATGGCCCAAAAGAGAAAAAAGCCCATACTATGGGGGAAGTAGACTGACAAAACCGTCGGGCAGATAGAAGCATAAGTGTGTACCAACAAAAGGAAGAGAGCTTCACAAGACCAATAAAGCAGAATAAACTATTGGTAAAGTATTTATAAGTTGAGGATCCCACAAAATGTAACCAATGGTGTATATAAAAGCCATCAGGGGTGACGTGTGATTTTGGCACCCAGGCACCATTTTTTTTTGCACGCATCAGTAGCATCGAATGCGCCTGAATCTCTGAACCTGTTCTACTGCCGATCATAGATTTAGCACTTTCTAGCTACAAAGCGATACTTCTGGCTCAGGTAAACCACTTTTAACTTGGTCTACCTGTTCCAGCAGTAAAGTGCCTTGATTTGCCACGCTAAAGATATAAATGTGTAGATTCGTTTGGTTGTAGTGCGACACGCCTCCAGCACGCCCCCTCATCTCAGGCGCATAACAAAGTGCCGCAGGTGCTCTGTAATGCGTCTGATATTTGAGTGTGCCTGCTTAATGTAACGGCTGGGTGGTGGACCCTTTGGACCACCGCAAGCGATGATAGCTAAGCCACGGCAGGGAACGGAATCTAAGTAGCCCCCGGTTTTCACCAGATCCCGCCGCAAAGCGGGAGGGACTTGCTGCGGCGTGAGGCTACCGGGTCGCCCCCCCTGACGTGACTTGCTTGCGATGGGGGCCCGGGAGGTCAGCGTGGGTACTGAGTCGTATTTTCCGAGAATCGTAGTCTGGGCAGGCAGAAGGTCAGGGCGGGGTGGCAATGGTTCGTGGTCGTGGACAGGCAGGAAGGTCAGGGCAGGCGGCGAGGTTCGGAGTCGAGAAACGTAGCAAGAGAACGGGTTTACACGGAAGGGCGAGAATACACTTTAGGAAACGCTTTAGCTAAGGCATGAGGCAACATAGATCCAGCAAGGGGTGATTGGGGACGTGACCTTAAGTAGGAAAGCGCCTGGCAATTAGCCAATTATCGGGGCGCTGGCCCATTAAATCCTCGAGAACGAGCGTCACGCGCCTTAGGACACGGGCACGTGCGCCTCGGCCGGCAGAGGGGCGCGGACGAAACAGGGCGGGATCAGGTGAGTCCCTGGCAGGCACGGACCCCCGGCTCGTCCCGCGGCCAGCGGCGGCACCCGACCCCGGTGGGCGCCGGGGGGGGGGGGGCGGCCACGGTTGCGCCCGACCCGCGGGCCGAGGAGCGGAGGTACTGCGACAGTACCCCCCCTTAGGTCTCCCCTCTTTTTGGGCCTTAAGGAACATGACGGATAAGGTCTGGGTTCAGGATATTGGACTCCGGTTCCCAGGACCTCTCTTCGGGCGAACCCCCTCCAAATCTACAAGAAATAATCGCTTACCCCTGACGATCTTCATGTCTAAGATGTCCTTCACTTCAAAGACATCAGGGGATTCTAGCACAGGAGACGGGCAGCGCTCCTCTGGGAAAAATCGGTTCAGGACCAGAGGCTTTAGGAGGGAGACATGAAAGGCTTAGGAACCGGAGAGAGGGCAGCAGAGTTTATAGGACCCCGGTTTCAGTGTCGCGGGAATTCTGAAGGGTCCCAGAAACCGCGGACCCAATTTTATAGCTGGGAATTTTGAGGTGTATGTATTTAGAAGAGAGCCACACTTTATCCCCTGGGAGGAACTTGGGGAAGGTCTTTCCCTCTTGTCAGCCTGGGTCTTTAAAGGGCTGAAAGCCTGGAGTAAGGCTTGTCGGGTCTTCCCCCAAAATGATCCTGATATCCTGAACCTGGTTGTCCACGGCGGGGAAACCTCGAGGTGGAAGCCAGGGGGAGGGGAGGGCGTGGGTAAACGGCCATAGACCACCAGAAAGGAGAACGGCCAGTTGAGTCGGGAGTCCCGATGATTAATGAGAACTCGGCCCAAGGCAGCAATTCGGACCGGGTTATCCTGTCGTCTGGACACCGAAGTGCCTTTAGTTTACTCCCCCAAGATCTGGTTTAAACCCTCTCCACCTGCCATTTGTCTGGGGTTGATATAGCAGAAGAGAAAATCTAGCTTGATTTGCAAACGGGGAAACACAGGGCACGCCAGAATTTAGAGACAAATTGGACGCCCTCGGTCGGAGATTGATGTGGATGGTAGACCATGCAGACGAAAGATGTGATGGAAAGAAGTATCCTGCCATTTGGGGAGCAGAAGGGAGACCAGGAAGCGGCACAAAGTGGGACATTTAGAAAATCGGTCAGTGACCACCCAGATGACGAGTTTCCCGAAGAAGGAGGAAGGTCCGTGATAAAGCCCCATGCCTATGTGTGTCCATGGAGACTCTTGAACTGGCAGGGACTAAAAAGACCAGGGGGGCCTATGGCAAGGGACCTTGTTTTGGGCACATGTGGTGCAGGAAAGAACGAATTTCCTTGACGTCTTGGAGCAGGGTTGGCCCACCAGTAGTGTTCGCGAGACGTAGGATTTCGTACGCCGGGGTGGCCGGCCAGAAGAAGCTATGCCCCCAACCCAGAATCCTCCTCCTGAGCGCGGACGCCGTAGTTCTGCCCGGAGGAACGTTCCGGAGGTCCACAGGAGCCACTTTAATCAGCCTTTCCCAGGACTTATGATGTGCTGTGACACCGGTATCCTCCCTGGTGATGTCAGACGCACGGGGAGAGGGCGTCCGCCTTGATATTCTTCTCGGCCGGTCGGAAGTGTATCTTGAAATCAAAGCAGGAGAAGAAACAGAGACCACCGGGCCTGGCAAGGGTTCAAACGCTGAGCTGTCTGGAGTATTGGAGATTTTATGGTCTGTGAAGACGTCAAACGGGTGCCGAGCTCCCCCAACAGATGTCGCCACTCTTCCAGGGCCAATTTTATGGCCAACAGTTCCGGCCCCTCCAATGGCGTAATTACGTTCTGCCGGGGAGAAGGTCTTTAAAAAAAAAACCACATGTGACAGTCTTGCCTTTAGGACCCTTCTGGGTCAGGACAACCCCGGCTCCCATGGAAGAGGCATCCACCTCTAGGTTTGAAGGGTCTTTCGGGATCAGGCCGGACCAAAATGGTGCTGAGGAGAATACTGTCTTCAGTCTGGAGGAATGCTTCTTCGGCGACGGAGGCCAACATTTCGGGTTAGCATTCTTACGGGTGAGAGCCACGATGGGAGCCACCAGCGTAGAGAAGTGGGGAATGAACTGCCGGTAGTAGTTGGCGAATCCTAGGAACGTTGAATCGCCCGGAGACCGTCAGATCGTGGCCACTGCTGGATCGCGGAGAGATTAGCTGGGTCCATCTGCCAGACCTCGATCGGAAACTATGTACCCAAGGAAAGGAAGGCTGGCCTGGTGGAACGGGACACTTCTCCAGCTTGGCATACAATCGATTGCCCCGCGGGCGTCGCAAAAACCTGGCGTACTTGTACCCGAGGGGTCTGGATGTCAGGGGAAAAAATCAGGATGTCGTCCAAGTATACAATGACGCAGGTGTACAGCAAGTCCCTAAACACGTCATTGACGAACTCCTGAAATACGGCTGGGGCATTGCATAGCCCGAACGGCATCACAAGATACTCAAAATGCCCGTCCCGTGTGTTGAAAGCCGTTTTCCACTCATCCGCTTCACGTATTCTGATGAGGTTATAAGCTCCTCGTAGGTCTAATTTAGTAAAGACCTTGGCTCCATGGAGGCGATTAAATAGCTCAGAGATCAGGGGTAGAGGGTAGCGGTTCTTCACCGTGATCTTGTTTAGTCAATACAGTAGTCAATACACGGGCGAAGTGAAAACCCTCTTTTTTCGGACAAAGAAGAAAACCAGCCCGGCGGGCGAGGAAGACTTGCGTATAAAAAACCCCTTCGACAAATTCTCCTGGATATAGGCCGACATGGCCTGGGTCTCGGGCACAGACAAGGGTAGACCCTACCCTGAGGAGGACTGGGTCCGGGAAGGAGGTCAATACTGCAGTCATATGGCCGATGGGGTGGTAGCCTCTCAGCCTGTTTCTCCGAGAACACATCTCCAAAATCCTGGTACTCCGCTGGCAGACCTTGCAGAGACTTGATGGACGACTGGGGAGGAGCGATGGACACCGGGCGAGGTGCCACCAAACAGAGATCTTGGCACTCCGTTCCCCAACACAGGACTTCACCTGTCTTCCAATCAAGTGCAGGGGCGTGACGTTGCAGCCAGGGCAGCCCCAACAGGATCGCCGAAGAGGCGCGAGGCAGGACATGAAAGGAGATCTTCTCCGTGTGGGAGGACCCCTACACGGAGGGTCACCGGCCGGGTGATGAACAGAATGGAGTCACTGAGAAGCTCCCCAATGACGGATGAGATAACCAAGGGCTTCTCCAAGCAGGTTACTGGCAAGCGATAGCGTGACACCAGGGAGGCGTGGATAAAGTTCCCGGCGGAGCCGGAGTCCAGGAAGGCAGAGGCCTGGAACGATAGACCAGAATCCGTCGTTACTTGTACCGGCAACAACAGTTGTGGAGAGGAAGACTGAGCACCTAGGGACGCCTCTCCTACGCCACCTAGGTGCGAGCATTTCCCGACCGCTGAGGACGCTGCGGACAACTCCTACGGAAGTGGTCCGGACTGGCGCAGTTTGAGACAAAGGTTCTCCATCCGGCGGCGGGACCGCTCCTCCTCCGAAAAGTGGGCCGGTCCACCTGCAGGGGGTTTCCCCTGTAGCGAACTGTGTAGGAGGCAGCGGAGGCCTTTGGAACCGAGGTTTGACGGCGAGGCTGTGCTGAGTCACGCTCTTGGCGGAGCTCCTGCTGTTCTCCGTGAACCGCACGTCAATGCGGGTAGCCAGATGATAAGTTCGCACAAAAGAAAAAGGAAGGTCCTCTTGCCCAAGTGTTTCTTTTATTCTGCTTGACAGACCCTTCTTGAATGGGCGCAAGAGAGCGGCGTCATTCCATGACAGCTCGGAGGCTAGCGGCGGAATGGACCGCATACTCCCCTACGGAGGAGTCCCTTGGCGTAGGTTCAGTAGCGCGGTCTCCGCGGAAAATGCTCGCGCAGGCTCCTGGGAAAAGCTGCGGAATTCAGTGAGGAAAAACCCGTAGGTCTGCGGTCACAGGGTCATTCTGGTCCCAAAGGGGTGTCGCCCAGGCCAGGGCCTTTCCGGATAGCAGGCTCACCACGAACGCCACCTTCGCCCTTTCAGTGGGGAACTGACCGGGCCATCAGCTCCACGTGCATGGAGCACTGCGTAATAAAGCCTCTGCAGGCTTCGAGTCCCCGTCAAACTTGGAGGGTAGAGGAAGACGAAGCTTCGGACCCACAGTTGCCAGCGGGGAACGGGCCGAAGGAGATGGAACCACTGGTGAAGAGGCAGGTTGCTGCTGTGGGAGGCCAGGGAATTGGCGCATCATGGCGGACAGCTGACCCAATTGCAGTGCCTGTTGTGCGATCTGCTGCGACTGTTGGCCGACAATGTTCGTGAGATCCGCTAGACTTGTCAAGGGCACCTTGGCCCGGGGTGCATGGCTGGGTTTTAACTGTAACGGCTTTGGGGGGTGGACCCTCTTTGGGCCACCGCAAGCGATGATAGCTAAGCCACGCCAGGGAACGGAATCTAAGTAGCCCCCGGTTTTCACCAGAGCCCGCCGCAAAGCGGGATGGACTTGCTGCGGCGTGAGGCTATCAGGTCGTCCCCCCTGACGTGACTTGCTTGCGATGGCGGCCGAGGTGCAGCGTGGTACTGAGTTGTAGTCTGAGAATCGTAGTCGTGGGCAGGCAGTAGGTCAGGGCAGGCGGCAATGGTTCGTGGTGGTGGACAGGCAGGAAGGTCAGGGCAGGCGGCAGAGGTTCGGAGTCGAGAAACGTAGCAAGAGGTCTGGTACACGGTAGGGCGAGAATACACTTTAGGAAACGCTTTAGCTAAGGCACGAGGCAACATAGATTCAGCAAGGGGTGATTGGGGGACGTGACCTTAAGTAGGGGAAGCACCTGGCAATTAGCCAATTATCGGGGCGCTGGCCCTTTAAATCCTCGAGAACCAGCGGGCACGCGCCTTAGGACACGGGCACGCGCGCCTCGGCCGGCAGAGGGCGCGGATCAGGTGAGTCCCTGGCAGGCGCGGACCGCCGGCTCGTCCCACGGCCAGTGGCGGCACCCGAACCTGGTGGGCGCCCGGTGGGGGCGGCCACGGGTGCGCCCATGGCCCGCGGGCTGAGGAGCGGAGAGTACCACGACACTTAAGAATATAGCAAATGGGACTGCGTTATTCTTCGGGCTGAAATGACGCCAGACTTCTGCCGCAGCTCCGTACACACATGTCATCATAGGTGTATGCCAATTCTGGCAAATGAAAATGTATGTATAGGCATGATAGAGCGAATGGAAAGCCTCAATGATAAGAAATATTTCTTGACAGTAGAGCCTTATGTAGGGGATTAACAGCTGCTTGTAGGTGAAGAGTGCATCTGGAAAGGCCGGGAAAGAGACAAATCATGGTACTCTCAAATGTGATATGTAGCATGAGACGTGCATAATTTCCTTTTTGATGTTGTAACGATCAATGCTGCAAATGACTTCTCTTGGACGAGAAAGGTCTGTGTATGTAGGGCTCGGTGGGCTTAGTCAAATTCTAGAGTAGATTCCGTTGGCTTTCCCAGGATATAGTTGAAGAGCTTAGAAAGTGTAGAAAGCAATCCAGAGGTGCATACAGATTCAGGTAGACCTTGTATCCTGATGTTGTTTCGTCGACTATAATTTTCAAGGTCATCAAGTTGTGCCGCAAGGTGTATTTGCCGTTCAGAGTGCTCGGCAATAGAGGACTTCAAGTTGGATATAGTGAGATTTTGAGATTCTTGAGCACTTTCAAGCTTGTGCACTTTATCCTGAAGGTCTGACACTGTGGACTTGACAGGACACAGATCTTAGGCGACATGTATGAATCTTGCAACGTCGGGGCGCATCTTTCCGCCGGTTTTCCGGCGAAATTTGCGCCTGATTTATGTCGGCACTGGGGCGTGCTCATACATACTATGTAAAGTCCGCCGCGCCTCGCCAGTGTTTGAGGCGCAGTGCGGGGACATGGGCGCAGTGCGGGACTGCACCTAAGATTCGCCGCCCAACGTAGTGCGCTCATACATGCCGTGTAAAGTCTGCCGCGCCTCGCCAGTGTGTGGGGCGCAGTGCGGGGACTGAGGCGCAGTGCGAGGCTGCTCCAAAGATTTGCCGTCCGAGGAGGTGCGCTCATACATGCGGGGAAAAGTTCCCTGCGCCTCGCCAGTGTGTGGGGCGCAGTGCGGGACTTAGGCGCAGAAGGGACTGCGCCGAAGATGTGTTCCGATTCGAGACAGGCTGGAAAACAGCGAGAAATCATTAAAGATGTCCGTGCGGAGTATGAATCAAAAATCGCCTTTATAAAGGGGGAAAACTTTCTCAGAAAAAGAGCTCAAACCTCAAAAATAAAAAGTACATTAAAAAAAATCACTTTCCAAAAATCTAGAACGGCGCAATATCAAGAATTAGGATATAGGAAATTGCCGGGAAATACAGTAATTCAAATTCTGAAAGCTATTCTCATTGGTCGGCAGAAACCGTCAATCAGAATAGGAGCAACAGTGAACCATTAAAAAACCCAAAAGAGAAAATATTTTACCCAAACAAATCAAAGGGGGAACAGTTCAAAAAAAAGTAAAAAACAGAAAAACTTTATTGGGGGTGAGCTACGGGGGGGTTGGCTATCTCCGGGCCCAAACAGAATAGGACTACAGGGGCCCCTTTTTAAACCCAAGGAGAAGTTTTTGGGCCAAACAAAATCAAAAAGGGGGGCCCTTTTAAAATTTCAGTAATAAGCCCGGGAAAAAGCTGATTTCAGTCGGGGGGGTTGGGTAACCCCAGCCAATCAGAGCGCGACTACTTCCCCATTGTATCTAAGGAGAAACGGCGGGACTGCAAACTCCCCCTCTCACCCATTTGGCATGGAATATGAATAAAAAAATTTGTTTTAATTTTTTTTAAAATATTCCAGAAAAAAGCCAAAACCTTTTAAAAACAAAAATCAATTAAAATCCCAAAAAAAACCGTTTGCGCCGAGGGCCCGGGTTACATCGGAATTGCAATATAGAGGGAAATTTCCGGGGAAAAACAGTAATTCCCCAAATTTTGTAAGGCCCTTTTCATTGGGCGGCAGAAGCCCCAATCAGAATAACGACAAAACCCATTTTAACCTAAGGGAAATTTTTTTCCAATCAAAATCCAAAAGGGGGAACCTTTTAAAATACAAAAAAATTCCAAAAAAGCTGATTGGTTTAGCTAAACGGGGCCCTTTGGGTATCTCGGCCAACAGAGCGCGAGGGGTACTTCTCCCCCTTGGGAGTCCCAAGGGGGATCGCGCAATGGGAATCTCGGGGGCCCCAACGCCGTCACATTTGGGGTTTTGAATAAAAAAAATCATTTTTATTAATTTTAAAAAAATTTTCAAAAAAGCGCTGAAACCTTCTAAAAAAAAATAAAACATTTTAAAACCCTAACCCAAAGCTTTAGTCGCCGAATTTGCAATATAGAAATTGCCGGAAAAAAACAGTAATTCAAATTGTTTTAAGCCTTCTGATTGGTCCGGGATAAAGCAGCCAATCAGAATAGGGGTGACATTTGGGCCCCTTATATCCCCCTGGAGGAGTATTTACCAATAAGAAAACGGGGCGACAGGGACCCATTCCCAACCCTATGGGGAAATATTGACCAAACATAAACAAAGGCGGGACAATCAAAATACAGTAAAAATGCAAAAAAAAGCTTATTGGTCGAGCTATCGGGGGGGTCGTCCAGCTTACCAAACAGAGCGCGAGGGTACTTTCTTTAAGAATTTTTATGGGGAAAAAAAAATTTTCCCAGCGAGCCTGTGATTGGTAAAATTAAAAAAGGGGCGGTTTTTTTGGGGCCAATGGGAGGCGAAGGGGACCTCCCATTTGGGGGTTTTTTAATGCAAACGGGGAAAAACAACAGTTTCAAAAGGGCCCAAAACAAAAAAGAAAAAACCCACAGAAGTTTTTAAACCATCTGGGATAAA
>JAODAL010073651.1:0-14663 GCA_025379985.1 Phyllomedusa bahiana
GAACCTATTCAATGTCACCTGTCGGAGGAGGGCAGTGAAGCTAGAACTTATAAAATGAGGCAAAAAATACATTTTACAATAGTACAATAAAAAAAAGTTGCCTTAAAATTAATTACTGAATAAAAAAAATATCAAATTTGTATAAAACGATTTAAATGTATTAAAAAATTTGACATTTAAAAAAGGGGAAACTATATAAGACTCAAAAAAAAGAAATTCGCATAAAAGGCTTAAAAATACGGAGAAAATTAAGCAAAATTTTACACTAAATAAGCCAATGTTAAATTTTACTGATGAAATTTTTTTGCCCTTTTAAAAAAAAAAAAAAAAATTAAGGTATTTTTTCTTCTTCATTTTTTTATTCATTAGAAATATACGCAAACCCAGCACAGCACAGGTCGCGGGGACCTTGGTCCTCCAAGCAGGATTCAGTTCCCGGGGCTTAGTTCTGGCGATTTAGGGACTTTTTACTCCGCAAATACATCACCAAAAACACCAAAAAAAATTAAAAAATTAGTTTAAAATTGATCCAAGGAAAATCCGGTTTATTTGCGGACGTAAATACTCCGTTTTACTCCGCAAATAACCCGGGATTTTCCATTGGTACAAACAAAGCAAAATTTGTTCATTATTTTAGGCTATTGGTGATGTATTTTGGCCTTGCAATGCGATTTCCCCCGGTTTTTCTGGAGGCCTCATAGGGGGTCGCCCATTCGGCCGGATGCACTCTCCTCTGCTCCTCACCACTCACTGGATCTGTAAGTATCCTTACTATTTTATGCTACAACTTACTTTACTCATACATATTTAAATTGGTCTGAGGTCTTTTAGTACTCTGGTCTGAGGTTTTACTTATTTCCACTTCAATATATACCTCTGGTTTTCTTATACCCCCCTATAATGCCACAGACATACCATACCATACCTTTTTTCCGCCGACAATCCCCCTCACCCAGAACTAGGTCCTCCATATTTTTCCCAAAAATATATCTCTCCTCATTGTACATACTGTACACATGTCCGTTTTTTTCTTTCCTTTACCAACATTTTCTTACCACTGTCCATTTATTCTCTCATATGAGTCTCCCATACATTTATCTGTTTTATTTTCCCCCCCCTTGTTTCTACTCCTTTGTCACAGTTCCTTTACCGTTTATTCCTTATCTTATTTTTTAATCCCCTTTCTCCAGTCTTGATCCTTCCGTTCTTTTTTCCCTTTTCTTCTTCCTTTTTCATTCCCTTTACCCCACTTTTGCCTTGCTTTGGATTTTTTATTCATTTGCATTACTTCCACTTACAGAAATTTTAGGCCAAAACGTCAGTTTGTAATATCTACTTGCATGTCGCAAATTACATTTAAATAGAATTATAAAAATTTTTTATGTGATCAGAAAACCCAAATCTGCACCACACAAAAGGAGTGCCGTGGATTCTCTATATAATGGATTAGAGCCTTTGGCTTTCCACTGAGCACTCGAAATAACCTCTAAGGTGTGCGGCACCGCTCTATCTTCTGTACCATGTTCCATTTTAAATTTTGGTTCTGCTTAAAAACTCCCCCTTTTTTACTTCAAAGAACCAGGTCTTTTACCAAACGTTCAGCTTTATTTTTGCAACCACAGACATGTCTCCAAAAATGAATCTTTGTTCCTTGTGCATTTGCAAAATGAATCGGTTTTTTTTACATTTTTTTTGGCGAAGGGCTTTTTCCGGGCAGATGGGCCCTTTTCGCCGATGTTATAAAGTACCGTTTCACATGATTATACACAACTTACCAAGCTTCCCCCAGCATCTTCAAAAGGGTTTTTTTCTTTTTTTTTGGTTGAATCACATGTCGGAAAAAAGCACTTTCATCTCTGAGCCCAAACCTGCCTTTTTCGAGGTATAAGGCTGGACTTTCCCATCTTGTTTGTACTTCCCTAAATTGTTTGGGTACAGATGAAAGGCCCCTTCAAATCTGGAAATTGCACCCAAATATCCAACTTTCAAATCTTGGGGATTTTTTAGACTTTTCCATATGAAAAACACAGAAGCATGTTTTCGGGGTGCATAAAAAATAATACACAGGGTGTCTCTAATTAACTCTGATGTTGCCAAAAATCAGAAGTTTCCAAGACATGACTCATCATAGGGCGCCCCAAATTTTTAAAGGGACAGATTCCTATTTTTGTACATTTTTGACTTTTCAGAAAGAACAAAAAAATGCCTTAAAAAATTTCTCTCTATCATTATTCTGGCATTGGGCAAATATAAATAATGTTGGTAATGTGTCTTTTTATATAGTGTATGTAAACTTCTGGTTTCAACTGCAAATGTTACAGTATAGTAGCTGAGATTTTAAGAAAGTTCATTTACATACAGCAGAAAAATATCCACCCAGAAGTTAACCAGATGTTACATTTGCAGCATGTCAATCTAGAGGTATAAGAAAGTAAACATTCCTAAATAAAATCTGCAAATACATTTCATTGTTGCAGATTTTTCTGGAAAAAGCCCCAAAACTCAACAAATCGCAGCCAGATTTTAAAAAACCCTTTTTTTTAAAAATAATAAATTTACATAATCCATTTAGAAATCCATTAAGAAATCCGTAACACAATCACAATTTGGAGTGGATCTGCAGTATTTCCTCCCCATATTAATATACCCTTGTTAAACTTATTTTTCAGTTCTACCAGAAAGTAAGATTGAAATAACTGTTTTTTAGTAAAGTAGTTTTTTTTTAGTTTTTTTCTCATTCAAAGTACATGATTTGCAATGTGCCAGAAAAAAAAAACATGCAATTTAGTAACTTTTCAAACATACTGTACTTAAACAAGAGAAGCATGAGACATAGCTTTGTTAACTATTATGGGTACCCCGTAGAGATGTTATGTAAGCCGAAAGTACCATTTTCATTTTTGTGAAAACGCAAAAGATACATTTCAGAGGAGGGACAGTGACGCTGCAAGGGGTTACAACATCATTTTTACTCAAACAAATACAAGGTGCATTTGAAAAAAGTCAGACTGTTACTTGTTACAAAAAAATCCTAATAAGAGGCATGCTTTTTTGTACTCTAAAAAAATAAAAAAGCTTAATGCTCTCATTCGCCCATAAAAGTAAAACCCCAAATGAATTTAGAAAATTGTAATACATTTAAACTACAGGTCAATTGCTGTTATGAAAACATTGCTGTTTTCTAAATTACAATCCATTCTAAATCTGCAATGATTTCATGGCTTCTCCTGGGCATAGGGCAGTAGCCCTTTTGTTGCTATTATCAGTAAAACATTGTTTGCTTTTTGTTTTTTTGGGAAATTAAGTTTCTCTAAATTTGCAACACCTTAGGACTGGGACAAGGCGTTCTGGTGCTCTAAGCAAATAAGGCATATAGCACACCCCCTATTAAAATTCAACTCACTCCATCCCTCTTTGCACTCCTTTTTCTGCTCTGGATGAAGTAACACTCTAAGCTGTCGCCTACCTGGCATCACAGCCCTGCAACACCCAGCAACAAAACTACAACATGTGGCCTCAAACTGAGTGTAAATGTAATGCAGAATTAGATATTTTGTGGCTTTAGATTAAACCCTATGCTTGAGTCAACACGTTTTCCCAGTTTTTTATGGCAAAATTAGGTGCCTCTGCTTATATTCAGGTCGAGTATATATGGTTCTTCTTCATTAATTTCAAGACTCTTTGATGTTCAGTTGACTACCTCTAATTCAAAATTTGGATATGTCATATCAGTAATACTCTGTTTCAAAGTTGCATAAAGGTTTGCTTCAGATACACAATCAGCAATGAATGTTATTGACGTTTTTTGTCAACATGTTTTTCTCAGTAGATCACTACGATTGTGTGTTATAATGAACTTTTTTACTTCTACTTTATACTATTTTTAGATTTAAGGTTATAGCTTTGCATATTATTACAATGTTTTTGTTTTTTTTTAATCATAAGCTGCAAAAGAAACTGCTTTAAAGAGAACCTGTCATATAGGTTATGCCCCCCTTGCTGAGGACAGCACAAGCTATTGTCAGACATGCTGTCTACAGCGCTGTGCCCCTTATTCTGTAAAGTGCAGCAGTTTCAGAGCATTTAATGCACAAATCTTCAGTTATCAGACACAAAAGAGTCACGTTTTATTCATAATCCCCCACAACAGAGGCTAGCCCCACCCACCTCACTACTGATTAACCGATAACCTTGAACAGGTAGAAACATGTGAATCACTGTAAGGTGGGCAGGGTTAGCATTAGGTGGGTTGGGATAACACCTGCTCATGAATTAGCTGGACTCTTTTCTGGCTGAAAACTGCAAGATTTGAGCATTAAAGAGAACCTGTCACATAGTTTTTGTCCCCCTGGCTGAGGACAGAACAAGCTAGTGTCAGACCTGCTGTTTCCACTACTGTGTCCCTTATTATGTAAGATGCTGGAGTTTTTGTGTATTTAATGCTCAAATCTGCAGTTTTCAGCCAGAAGAGTCATTCGAAGAGTCCTTCAGAGTGTCATTTTTTCAAACCCCGCCCACCTGAGGCTAGCCCCGCCCACCTCAACTGACAAACCTATTACTTTGAATAGGTTAAGACAACATCGTGAATAACTGTCAGTCCGCGAGTGCGAGACTAGCCTTTGGTGTAATGGACCTAAACACCTGCTCATGAATCAAGATTGAGGGTAAATGCTCTAAACTGCTGCAAACCCTTACAGAATAAGGGGCACAGCTTGCCTGGGAACTGCATGTCTGACACTAGCTTGTGCTGCCCTCAGTCAAAGGAAACCAACCTATAACAAGTTCCCATTAACACTACTCTAAAACTGCACTGCATCTCTCACAAGAAAAAAATAAGGGTCACAGAGCTGCAATCAGCAGGTCTGACACTAGCCTGTGCTGCCCTATGTGAACCTATGTGACAGGTTCCCTTTAAGCGGGTGTTACCATCTTACATATTCTGTTCTACAGGAATTCTGAGAACAGCCGAAGAGACGTGAGAACGTTGTACCAAATGAATGTTTGACAGAATGGGAGGATTAGTGGTTCTGGTGTGAAGACTACTTCTTTATTCTAATAGTTACGTTTGGGGGGCTCATTGACTAAATAGGTGCAGGTCCCAAATTTTCGATGTACCCTAAGTAGCAGAAATGCTTTTTGAAAAAAATACCTATGTGGCTTTTGACAGTTCTTTTAGTTTATAAGTGTGCTTGCTGAATATTGGAATGTTATGTATATTGGCTGCCACATCCAGCGAGCACCTATACTCATTTTTATAAAAAACTATATTTTTAGATGGGCAAAACCTATATCGGAGTGTGGGAGAGCGACGGGTGTAGATGGGGGGGGAAAGGGGAGTGACTTTGCATCCAGTTGGGTTAATTGCACCTCTGATAGACCGCACGCCAGTTCTCTACAGGTGTCTATAAATCTCGTAAAAAGCTGGGAGTGGTCATGGTGTGAATCACACTAGCCTTCAAACTACACCGGGGTTCAGTGGGTTCTGGATCATTTCCGTAGAATTAATCTCAGAGTTGGGGGTAAGGTCAAAAGGGGAAGTGCGCGCGATACACACACTTGGGAGTTTCGGGGGCAATAAATTCATGTGTGAGCATTTGATATAGTTTTGGGTGCACATTCTGTATGTTTAGTCAAGATGATGTTGAGATTTGTGCGATTCTCTGCGAAGTGAGTTATTTACTTATTTTACTTGGGTGTCTTTTTATTTTAAGTGGGAATGGTTTGGAGTGGTGGGTGTGGGACAGTTGATGTGATATAGGGGCATGTACGTCTATGTGCAGTGGATAGAAGGATTTGATGGATGACTTATTATTAGTTAAATGGGAGTGATGTTGAGTTGTTATAGGATTATCTGAGTGTTGTGGGTGATATAATAAGTAAATGGTAATATTGTATGGGGGTTGTGGGTATTCTGAATAGGGTATATGTATGGAGGTATTTTAGTGAATGGAGAGTTTTGGGTAGGGGGGAAATGTTATTATATAGATGATTAATAAAGAGGTTTGTGGGAATATGTATAGTTGTTGGGTCTTTGGTTTAAAGAGTAGGGATGTTGTTATTTTTTGAGGGTTAGTGTTTAATAGGAATGGATGTAAAAAGTGAGGTTGTTTAGAGGGTGTGGTAGGTATGAGGGGAGGGGGATTTTTTTTTTTAAGAGGGAGTTGGGAAGTTTATGTTTTGTGATTTGAGATATATATGAAGGGGGGAGGGGTGTGGGGGGGGGGTGGAATTTTTTATTTGGGGAGTGGAGTGTTGGATGAGGAGTGTTAGGAGGGTTTAGTTAAATAGTTTTTGATTTGTTAGGGGAGATTAAGGGTGAAGGGTGTAAGTATGGTGTGGGTGGAGTGTTTGGGTTGTGAGGGTTGGGTATGGGGGATGTGTTGATTTTATGAAGGGAGGAAATATTAGAATATGAAAGGATTAGAGTAGGAGAGAAGAGGTGAATGTAATAAAAAAGGTTATTGGGCTATGAGCATTGGAGGATGGAGGTTATAATGGATAGTTAGAACAGTCTTGTTGCGTGGAAAGAGGATAGAGGAATTAAATTTTAAGAATATAGAGGTGTAGTTATAGAGAGGGGATGAAGTTTATGGATTTTAATAGTTTGGAGTAATTGAAGGGTTGGGATAATAATAATGGGGTATATAGAGGATGAGGGGGATGTTTTAAGATTAAATGGTATTGAGAATTAATGTATTAAATATGGAATTGATTATAGGATAATTTATTAAGAGTAAATAGATGTGTATTAAAATAAAGTAAAATAGTTTTGTTTTTTGTTTTGGTTTTTTTGTTTGTTTTTTTTTAAGTGTGTGTATTGTTAATCATGATGATTTAAGATGTATTTAATGTATTAAATTATTGATTTTGGTGAAAATTCGAGCACCTTCTCTCCACCTACCGCAATCTTTACGTGGGGGGGGATTACACCTAACAACGAATTTACTTGGGGTTTTTTGTTTTGTGCGTTTATGCGGATCCAACCGCTTTCTGGAAGCGCCTTTCTTCCGAGTGGGCCGAAAAACGGATCCGTAAAAGGATACCAAAACGCCCAGTGTAACACACTTCTAACGCGCTGATTAAAAAAAAAAAACATCATTGAAAATACAAATGCAAGTTTTTCTCCAAAACACCTAAACAATGAACAAAGACAAAAAGATGTAAGGAAGCCTGAAATTGATTTGTTAACCATCGACAGAATCCACAACAAAATGAGACCCTCTCGACCCTACACAGCTTTTCTTGACACTCGCAATGTCACTCAAGCTCATAAAGATCTGACATTGCTGATGCCAATCAAACAAATTAGTGTCACATGGAGTTTTATGGTTTTCTCAGACCAAAGCTTTTTGATGCTGGCACTCATGCTATTTAAAGCCGTGTTCTTTTGACATCAGCAAGCAATAGGAACAAACAGACTAACTGCAGATCCAACATCTTAATGTTCCACATAACTATTTAAAAAGACACATAAAAATGCAGCTGTTCACATAGTTGCGCAAAAAAAAAAAATGTGTAATGAACCAAATTCCAGCTACTAGCTTCCCATACAGAGTAACCAGCAACTGGTACAATAGATTTTTTTTTTTTTTTTTGTAGTACAGCTCTTTGTCCATTCACCTCTCTATTCATGCTTTTGGTATAACTAGTGTTGAGCGATTTTTTTATCGACAAAGATTGAAATCGGCAAGTTTTTATGGTTGATCACAAACTTTCAGAGATCATACGCATAAATCAGTTAAAATCTGTGCACCATCTATTAAGACTCCGCCTTTTTCGGCGCTTCCCTGTAATTATGCATGCCTATAGCAAAGAGACATTAACAGAATAGTAACGCATGGTGAGATGTGTGTGCTGACATGCAGTGTCATACTTGGATGTGTAATCGTCGATTGCTGGAAAAATCACACTACCTTGGTTTTCACGAAACTCTTGCCTGGTTTCAGCCATGCAGTCTCTCAACTCTCCATAGATTCCTGCGCCTCTAAATCCTGTGCCAAACAGCTACACACGAATTATCTCATTCTGAGCAAAGAGAAACCTCTACTATTAGCTGGGATTCCATCCAATTAGTTTAATTAGAATTTGAAGATTTTATAGTAAGTTACTAGAAATTTCTAACAGATCTACCACTGTAAAATTACACGTCAGGATGGAAGCGGGTGGGGCTCCCCGCGGCGCGAAAACAGAGCATCACTCCAACCTATACTAAGAACACACTGATAAAGTCAACCAAGACTTAGTGTCGACATTGTAAGTGAATATCTTATTTTAACATTTGCTATTGAAATAGTCCTGGATATGACAGCTGAACTTATACTTGAATCAAACAGATCTTTTCTATAACAATCATCCAGCGGTGTTATGACACTTCTAACATACGAGTTGCATGGTGAGAATAGCGCTAAATGATAATCTAGATATTTACATGTTGAAGCATTTCACTCTAACAATATGAAGCAGACAGCGATGAACAACAAACAGCGAAAAACGAGATACCAAGAATACTCAGCCGAGATCCTTAAATATTATAAACAATAAAGAACGAGATGAAAGAATATCAAGTAGGAGTCGTGCATAGAGAATATGTGTAGTACAAATATAATACGAGATTCTCTATAATCGAAGAGAAGACTGAGCGAGAGATTAATCTTAAAAGACTAATACTAAGAAAAAAATGAAAAGAACGTGATCATCACACAGTACTGTTTTTGACTTTTGCGACACAACACACTGTCATTGACAACATCTACGTCATCTTAAAACAGCAATTCTATATTCACCATATCTAAGCTCTAAAATTAAACCCATAACCACCAACACCAGAGCAGCCGCATACAGCGTAGCACAACACCACAACAATAAAACATAATCTCTTTACTATACTAAATCCGCCGGAGCACTCTCGAACGTATCCGCGCACAAATACTCCCTTATATCTCCCTTCTCACAAATAGTCTCTGCCGATACGGAGTCTCGTCGATGCCGTCTCTGCCGCAATATCGTACTTAAGCCACAATAGCTACACAAAACTCATACAACACTATATAATGCATATCCTAGGTCCCATGCACCATCTAATAAAATCTTTACAATATCTTGACTTCCACACTGAGAGGGCATACGATTGATATGTGTCATTTATAATTAATAAAGTTCTAATATATAGCAACAACACAAACTAACAGTGACCAGTTTTTCTCTATAATACTTATAGACGCACCATGCACTTAGTCTCACATTTGACAGCATGTCAACTACGTAATTATTCTAAATCACGCAAATTCTCTTATTTGCACACACTCGTTGAAGTGAAACGTCGAAAACATTAATGATACCTAATTCGCTTTAATTAAAATCATTAAATATATGGTAAGAGGGGGTCGAGCGAGATATACGCGGGCGAATCAACTAACTAAAATAGATCAGAGAACCATAAATAATATAAGATACTCTATACGAATTTGCATGTTTGTAATAGAAGATGGGAGCTAAGCTAAAATATATATTAAATCGAGCGATTATATGGATTTTTATAAGGCGTGTGTTTTACAAGCTACTAACTTATAGAAAGTTCTTCGAGTGTTTGAACTTTGCGCCTATACACACCTGTATTTGAACGCAATTCTACGATTTTATTATTAAAAATGTATTTTGATAAAATTGAAGTGCGACAAGTTCGCGACACTAAAACACAGGTAGTATATCAAAACAGAGTCAGAATTCTAAATCGAGAGATATCTCTCCTTTTTGAAAGCTGGAGATGATAACATAAAGAAACAATCGAATTATTATCATAAAAACCAAATCATATTGAGAAATTCGCGTACAAATCAATAAATAGATCTTATGAGGCGTATAATAATTAGAAGCGTTCTATCCCTGAGTATACTATAGATAGTACTTGGTACTTAGCATTCTCTACTGCAGGTGCGAGTTGATCATTAGGTTATGGTAGGTAGCGAGGCTATTATGAATATATAAGCGAACGATTGTGGAGATTTATATGCGCGAATGAAGACTTCTAATGCCAGCTCTGCGTAAATATATTTAGGAGCGCGGGTGGTTGCAGTTGGAAGTGATGAATATGTGGGAGATAGGTGGTTATCTGATAAGTAGGGAATATATGTAAGGAAATTTGGGGTGTGGGAGTAGAGTAATATTAATATTGGATATAAGAGGGTTGAAAATGGATTTTAACATAGTAATATGACTTGTTATAGTAACTTTAGTAGTAAATTTGTTGGGAATGAAGGAATGTGGAGAATACACGTCTCTCACACTAATATAAGAAGAATGGATTTAAGATGAAGATGCTTAAAATTTAATAAGGGGATAGAAAGGTTATTCTTATCTAAGTTAAAAAATAATGAGTTATGATATTAATTATTGGGTTGAATAAGACTAGAGTGATGAGCTAAATAGAAGCGCGAAAACAGTAATGATAATATAAATTGTTAATGAATATGAGATCACTAGAATGCAGAAAGTATATGATGTTATAATTTGCGATATAATGTTAGGCGAGGGTATATGAGATGCGAGCATTAATGAATCTAGGAGTTAGAGTGAGAGATTATTTATAGAAGTGATGAAAGAAGAATATATGCGGGTTTTTTATTGATGAAATATTTATATTAGAGGAAAATAAAATTTAGGTAGATGAAATTATATTAAGATTTGTGATAGTATATGTGGAGTTGCGGTTGAATGATTATATTGATAGACAATTTACTTCGATAAAAAAAAAGGAGGAGTAAAATAGAAAAAAGGAGGAATATAATAGATGCTATGAGTAAGGAAGTGAGGTAAGAAAATTGAGGAGTCAGGTGGCGATTTGAATGATACGTAATTAAGTGATAAATTGAATGAGGCGGAGTGATGATCATTCTTTAGAAAAAATTGAGAGCTATTATAGATACGATATGATGTGAATTAAGGTGTAGGTAGGAATATTAGGAATGAGTAGAGATATAAGGAGAAGATGAGATTAATTTTAATTAGTATAATATAAATAAAGAAGAGAGGAGTGAGGTTCTAATGAGGGAGGTATATTTTTGTAATGGAAATCTAGGTTTGTTGTTTTAGTTCGTTTGGTTAAGAGAAATTAGAATTAAAAATATTAAAAAAGATTAAAATAATAGATGATGTAAATAAGATAATATTAATTTTATTATGTAGAAAGAAATTAAGACAAAGTGAGATTTAATTTTATATTATTATTGTTGTGTGGAGGTTCTCTCTTAAGGTCTGTTTTTTGGGTGATTTGGTATGTGTGATGATTGTTTGTGTTTATAGTAAAATTAGAGGTTGATGTTATGAGTTTGGTATGATATGATATATTGTATAGATAGCGAGGTATAATTGAAAGTATTATAGATATTTATAATTAATAATGGAAGATAATAATATGGATTAGTTATTAAGTGGTTATGATTGTTTATATTATTTATGAGAAAATAGAATATGAGTTATTGATTGTTATTAGAGAGTATGTTGTTTAAATTAAGTATATGAATAATTGTAAATGAATAAAATTAATAAGAAAATTTTTGTATACTCACCCGTACAAACGAATGGATAGCAAAGAATATATTATAATTCACATGTTTGAAACAAATGAAATCTTTATTACATCATAAATAATATACAATAAAATATTTGAATGGGAATGATTTTGGCGAATTTTTTATGGAGATGTAAGAGTAGATGTTAAATGTGGTAAAATATATTGAGACGTATAGGTATAAAATTTAATTTGAGCTGTAAAATACGACTGGAGCGATTGGATATTATATTATATCTAGAACGTTATAAAAAGAATTATTAAAATAGAGCGATGAGAGATATGAGAGCGAATTGATATAAAGTATAGATTGAGAGGGAATATACTTTATAGAACACAGATAATATATATGTAGTTTTATAGAATTAAATTTTGATATGGATGCGAATTGTAAGTTTATATGTATATATAAATAAGAAAAGAGATTTTCACTAGTAAACTCTTTTCCCCCAATCCTCGGTGGCATCACTCCCAAACACCAGGCCTGTGAAATTAATCTGCCTGAGACCATCCACACACATGACAGATCAGAGGACCGTCTTCTAAGCACGCTAACCGAGCGCAGGCAGTGGGTTGACAAGAACCTTGTGCCCGGCAAGGTGTGTGTGCGATAACGGGCGACATCAACTGCTGGGCCTCCCTAAGATCGTATAGGCATGGAGCACAAACCCTTGCCAGGCACATGACATGGAACCTTGTCGTCCCCAGAAATTTCTAAAAGATGCAAAAAACCACCAACCCGGGTCTTGACTAACTGCCAGCTGAAGAAGGCACGAGGACTGAGGTATCTGCACTTCCCCTCCGTTCGCTACCCTGCTTCGTCCCACCGGCTGCGTTGCAGCGTCAGCACGCCGTCCCGTCAACCGTCACATTGTTTGACGTGGCAACATGCTGGAATTCCCACCCTCCACAGCTCAGCGAATGTGGCACAGCGCAAGGATGCCATTACGCAGTACGAAGTTGACACAAATGGCGCTGACAAGCAGCGGTGAACGGAAGCCTCGGGGTGTTTGAACCACCGAAAGTGGAGGCTGGTGGAAAGAGCTCTGCACCATCCTTGCTCAGTTTGAAGAAGCCACCAAAAAGGTGACAGTGCGGACAATGCCCTTGTCAGCATTGAGCATTGTGGTGATCTTAGATCTGGCACATTCGTTGACACTCCTGAAACAACAGTCCCCGCCAGCGACGGAGGATGAACGGACACAGATTGCGGACCACGGAGCCCATTCTCCCTCCGTCCAAATCCACAGGCCCCCGACAGTTTCACAATTTCATCGGACTTCATTAGGCAGTGGTAACGGGGTCCAGAGCTAGTGCAAGGAGGCGCATCAGCACTCAAGGTGCATCATCTCCATGCAAGTCAGGCTTTAGTTGAAGCATGAGTCCGGAGGCAGCCGGAAGAGGAGGAGGAGAGTATTTCCCTAGACCTCGATGTTACCCCACCCGACGTCCCTAGCCTAGGAAAAGAGGAATGGCGCGAATTGAGGCTGATGGAGAATGATGAGGAAGATCATTTTTGCTAGTCCCTCGACCCAGAGGCTATGGGAAATCAGGCTCCATCACTCACCATGAGAGGCTTTAGGATGCTTCCTTCCTCCAACAAGATCCTCGCATTCAATTAAGGCCACAAAAATTAACAACATTTACTGGGTGGCCACCCTCCTGGAACCCCGGTACAAAACAAAAATCAGCACTTTCCTTCCACCCACCCAAATAGAGAGTAAAATGCAGGAAATGGAGACCTTGCTGATTGATCAACTGGAGACATCTGTTGCGTCTGCTTCACGTTCCCCAAATGTCACGGTGGAACAACATCAGCGACGTGACAGCAATAGAGTGCCAAGTAGGCGTAGCGGCAGCAGCAGGCAAGGTGGCAGAAGCCAATGGGTGACCTCTGGCAATCTTTGTTTACCACCTCACCAACGCATGCAATGCAGGGCACACATCCAACACACAGAGAACAGCTTAAGAAAATGGTGCAAGACTATCTGCATCTCAACACCCATGTTTTTGCATGTGTTACGGACCCAATAGACTTCTGGTATCCAAAATGACGAATGGCCCGAGCTGGCTCGTCACGCCATAGATGTGTTGTCCTGCCCAGCAGCCAGCGTCATATCTGAGCGGACCTTCAGCACAGCTGGAGGAGTCATTACAGACAAACGCATCCGGCTTTCCACAGATAATGTGGATCGTTTGACTTTCATCAAGATGAATCAGGCATGGATCTCTGATGATGTTGCCCCAATTGCCGAGGTCACCGATTAGTGCCGTCTACTTCACATTCCTTTCAAACAGAAATGGTCCTCTTGAAAACATTTTTTTAAAATGATCATTTCTTACTCGCAATTTTTATTCTCTTTTCCCAACAGTTCATTTTGCTGGTTTTGCTGTGAGAGACGTAAAAGACAGCAAGGTTTCATGACAACACCGTATTCCATTTACTCACTTTATCTTAAGAAGTTTTCGCATTGTCAATGGTTTTGAGTCATGTTGCTGTGAGATACAGCATAATCATGGTCCCTTTGGAACAGAAATGTGACTTCTAAGTGGCATTTCTCCCTCACAATTTTTAATAGTGGCTGAGAAGTCATATTTATAATTTTTTGGGTCATGTTGCTGTGAGATACAGCTATAATATGGTCCTTTGGAACAGAAATGTGGCTTCTAAGTGGCATTTCTCCCTCACAATTTTTAACAGTGGCTGAGAAGTCATTTTATAATTTTTTGGGTCATGCTGCTTGAATACTGCAATACACAGTCCTATTATAAAAAAATTGTGCTTTCTAACAGACATTGTTCTTCACAATTTACAAAATGGCTAAAAAGGGGCATTTTAAAATTTTTTGGGGGGGATTGCTTGAAATGCACATACTACAGGTCCATTTAAAAATGTTGTTTCTAACAGACATTTGTTCTTCAACAATTGGGCCAAAGTGGCTCAAGGGGCATGCTTTGAATTTTTGGGGCATTTTGCTGTGAAAATGCAGATACACAGGTCCTATTCTAAAAATGTTGTTTTCTAACAGACATTTGTTCTTCACAATTGCCAAAGTGGCTCAAGGGTCATGCTTTTAAGGGGCAGGGAAAAGAGAAC
>JAODAL010073652.1:0-14662 GCA_025379985.1 Phyllomedusa bahiana
TCAGCTCAGTGAAATGTGACTTTTACATTTCTGGATGAACACTTTGTATCACTGATGTTTTATAGTAAGATACATCCCTGACTACTCATAAAGAACACTGCTCCACAGAGACCGGTGAAATGCCCTACAAGAATATGAGTAGAACAAATGGAATAACCATATCTTGGGCTCAAGCTCTGATTACTAATGCCAGATTATTATTTCATGAGGTACAGTATGCAATGTTAGGAGGTTTTGAGCAGGTGGGCACCATGAAAACTCAGTAGATGAATGCATCTATATACAGCATATTTGAATATTTAGAGGATGAATAGGACTCTTGTTTATAAAAAAAAGCAAAAAACATCACCAAATAGATTACAGGATTGTGGATACTTAGTTCAAGAATGTAGAATAGCCCACAACTCAGTCTTAACCTGTAAACAACCATAGGTAGGGAAATTGTAGACTTCACTTAACTCTGCCACTATCCTCACCTTAATAAGGAACTGTGAGGTCCATTGACAAACTAAACTAGCAGGACCCATGGATAGCTGCTGCTTCATGGATTTCATAGCTTTTTTTTATTTTAGCTTATTGGTTAGTTTCAGCATCAATATGCTAAGGAACTCCAGTGCTCCATTCTCAACAGGTAGAGCAGTGTTTTATGCCCTTTGAACAATGCTTAACCCCTCCCCACCCCACCTAGAGTCTGGAAAAAGCCTATGCACAGTCAGGGTCACCACTGCTTAGGGGACATGAACTCGAGCACTCTCCTATTTAAAACTGAGTGGTGGGGACCGCCCACATGACAGTATAGGGGTTTACTAGCATATCGGTGCCACAACTAAAGACACTATTAGCTAATGAATGAGGAGACTAGGCAAAAAAAGTTAATGATATGACTTGCTCCAGAAAAATCTGCAGGTTGTATTTAAAGAAGTCTGATAGAGGCTGTTTCACATGGTAAATATAATTATGTGTTAATAACGTAAAACCTTGCCATAACCTATAAACAGTTACAGTAATAGCATAATAGTAAAACAGGGCCAATTATCACCAAGATTTCCTACCGAGTCCAGTGAGTATCCTCCTTTTTTATGCTATTAGATCTTCTCATTTGATCAAAATCACAGATGACTTCGAGTGGATAATATTTAAAATATGTAAATTAATAAAAAAATTAAAAGGGTTGTCCGGTTCACTTAAACATATTATGTTATTTTAAGCTGCAGGTGGCCCAGATGACCAGCGCTAGAACCGAGGACCGAAGGATGATGAGTATAGTTTTTTTATTATTATTATTTATTTGGCCACCTTCAGCAAACTGAACTACAGAATACACAATAAACCTGACTGTTCTATTTTCTGTAGATTTTTCTTCTTGATCTGCCCTCTATTTATCTCTAAAAAAATTAAATACCTATTTACATGATATTTCTCCATGTTGTCTAAATTTCCAAACCTTTTGTCATTCATAACTCCTCTGAATATGTGTTTTGATTTGTGAGTGTACAATGTTGAATCTTGAGGCCCACATGTCAAGGTGAATTTTGGGTCCCACCTGTGGAATTGATTCTTGGGTCCACCAATGAAGTTGGTTCGCAGGCTATGTTCAAACTGCTTTGGGAGTCGTGCTGATCTGGCCCCATTGACATGCATTACTCGCGACGCGTATTTGCTGCAAGTAATTGACATGTCACTTCTCTCCCCGCGCAGACAATACGATCGTATTGTACAAGCGGGGAGAGGAGGCGTAATCCATAGTTCCCTATGAGAACTATGGATTACCGTATTTTTGGCGCACATCTCGCCCGTATTAGAGCGCAAATACGTGGTGAAATTAGCCCGTGTGAACATACCCTCAGGGCCCACCAGTGGAGATGATTCTTGGGTCCAGTAGTGGAGTTGATTCTTGGGACCCTCCAGTGGAGTTGATTCTTAAGGCCCATCCAACAGTTATTTTACATGATTTCCCATACTGCACATGACTCTTCCTTTCTACTTCTCTTTCTCTGCTTTTCTCCCTGAAAAGCAACCACAAACCTGCCATGCACAGTAGCCCAGCAGGTGTTTCTCCTGCTATCCTGTGGGCCAGTCTGTGCCTATGTGTGTATATGTTGCAACCATTTTTAAATATAATGCAGTTAAAATAAAAGATCAGGCTACCCTGGGAATAGTCTTAAGTAACAATATCCTACCATTTTGTACATACAGCTTTTATGAAGACCTGCATGTCTACACGTGTCTATAAGGCATAATGCCAGTGAAAGAAAAGCTGTACCTCTACCTTACACTTTCCTAGGGCTGTAACATGGAGAGTACAACAAGCCACTTTGCCTTGGCTAGGTTATATTGATTTTGTAAAAGTAAAATGAAACTTTGAAACTGATAAATGAAAGCCTGGCTACAACTCCTCAATCGTTGACCCCTACCTTTACAACCACACCTCTCAGGCCCCATTTACATGTTTCCTGGATCCAGGTGCTATCTATTGGGGCATCTCTTTTTACATGGTATTGCGGTTGAACCATAGTAATTTCAAGTTCAAACATAGTCTTTGTTGGACTACATTTGCTTTCTACCATATAAAGAAAGCAGTCTAAGAGTAAAATGCTATGTGAATATGGGCTTTCCCTGGAGAGAGAGAGATGGAAGAGACAGCTTGAATTAGCTCCAAACTGCTCATACCGAAGGACTTTGGTAGCTAGAAGAATTCATGTAAAAACACACATAAAGCTTGTAATTCTGATTGGGTGTAGTACTGTAATGCTTTAAGTTATTATTATTATTATTATTATTATTATTATTATTATTATTATTATTATTTTAGAGCGCCATTGAATCCAGGGCGCTGTACATTCGAGGGGGTTACATACATAACATAAATCACACGAGTACAATGAGAAGTGAATACTGACATTTGGCACGACAGAGGGAGAGAGGACCCTACCCGTGAGGGCTTACAATCTACAAGGAGGAGGAAAGAGACAGGAGGTGAGGGGCAGACATGTTTGTGGAGGAAGTAGTGACAACAGGTTAGTGTAGGTTATAGGCAAGCCTGAAGAAATGGGTTTTCAGGTTGCTATTGAAGGTGGTGAAAGTGGGGGCGAGGCTGATGTGTTGGGGCCGTGAGTTCCAGAGTGTGGGTGAAGCACGGGAGAAGTCTTGGAGACGGTTGTGTGAGGAGCTGATAAGGGGAGAGCAGAGGAGAAGGTCCTGAGAGGAGGGGGAGATTGCGTGAGGGGATATTTGGAAAGTAGGGCAGAGATGTATGGAGGGGAGAAGTCGTGGAGAGCCTTGTAGGTCATGGTTAGTAGCTTGAAATGAATTCGCTGGGCAATAGGAAGTCAGTGAAGGGATTGGCAGAGGGGAGAGGCAGAGGAGTAGCGAGGAGAGAGGTGGATAAGACGGGCAGCAGAGTTAGGATGGATTGGAGGGGAGCAAGGGTGCTAGCTGGGAGGTCACAGAGAAGGATGTTGCAGTAGTCTAGGCGGGAGATGACAAGGGCAAGTTAAATCTTTATCTCTCAGAAGGGAGAAAGTAAAGCACTGCAGTTTCTCTTACTCCTATAAAGAAATAATCAGTATCTAGCATTAATCTTTATCCCATTAAGACGCAATTATTTTTAGATTTTAAAAAACATTTCTCCCCTACCTTCCAAGAGCCATAATCCGACATGCCCCATTAGAGCTGCTCCATTCTCTTAATGAATGATCTGTTTTACACCAAAACTAGGCGCATTTTATGCCAGGCATGACACTTTTGAATATGCCTTAATTAGGTGCATTTAAATATGCTAGCAATGATATGCTATGTGCCTTTTTTTTTTGCTTTGCACCTAAATTAGGCGCATTAATTATACTATGCAAGGTATACCACATGCCTAATTTTTGACAGGTTAATTTATTCAGGCGCACTATACACTCATTTATTGCATGGTGCTGCCTCTTTTCTGACATGTCGCCCATAATGTTTTTATTTTCCTGCCTACATTGATGTTCAAGTTTTTTTTTTTTTTTTTAAGGGAAACAATTTACTTTTTAATGCTACCATTTATCTACCATATAATAGAATAGGAATTCTTTTGTGTGGTGCAATGTGAAAAAAGTGCACGTGTGCCTTTTTTTGGGAGAGGGGGTTCTTCTTTATAAAGTTCAATGTCCAGTATAAATGACATAATATCTGTGTTCTACAGGTTGGTCCAATTAAAACTATACCAAACTTATATAGTTTTCATTACGTTTTACCACTTTTTAAGTTTTTTTTTTTTTTTTTTTTACTGGTAACAATTTGAAGTAAGGTCTAGTTTTTACTGGTAACAATTTGGAGTCCATGCTGTGATCCTTTTTAATTCCATTTTTTTTGTTTAGGCTGGATGACCAAAGCACCACAGTTCTGGCATTGGTTATTTATTTATTTATTTTTTACGCCGTTCACCTTGGAGAATATATAATGTTAGGACCAATTGGAGGATGCAACGGCCCACAGTCTTGTAGTTTAATCATTTAGACACCCCTGCTTCTGAGTGCCTGCTGTAATTAACAGCCGGTGGCCACTGCGTATGGAGTGGGCTCAGTGTGTGAACCTGCCACCTACCTTTTTGTCATCTCCATTACAGATATATTCACCATGGTGCATTAGGGGGTTAATAAGCAGCACTGTATACTCATAGGAATATGCAGGCTTGGACTGGCCACAGGAGAGCAGGGGAAACTCCCAATAGAGCTATGGGTGGGATGGGTCCCTGAACATGGTGAGCCCTTGGGCTGCTTTTCAGGATGAAAGGTAGAAAAAGGGAGTCAGAAAGCCATGTGCAGTCATGTACAGTTGCTATAGGATAGGCTCTAAGAACTACTCCACTGGTGGGCCCCAATAACTAACTACACTGGTGGGTCCCAAGAATCAACTCCATTGGTGGGACTTATGCACCATAGTCCGACACTAGGTATATTGTTCTACTGTGTTTATAAATGGAGGTTCAACCATTAAGTGCAGGGCCGGGACAAGACATTTTGGTGCCCTAGGCAAATGGGTCAAGTGGCACCTCCCCATTATAAAAAAAATATTAAAAGTTCAAATCACCCCTTGCCATTTAACAAATAAAAAAAAAAAGAAAAATTACACCTAATTGGTATCACCGCGTACAATCCAATTTATTAAAATATAACATCATTCATCCTGTACGCTCAACAAAGTAATAGAAAAAAAAATTCATTTTATGCTGAAATTTTGGGTTTTTGGTCATTTCACAACCCCTAAAATTGAAGAAAAGTGATCAAAAAGTCACACGTATCCCAAAATGGTGCCAATAAAATGTACACATCAACCCGAAAAAAATACAAAAAGTCCACAGTGGGACGAACAAAAAAGGTTATTGGCTGAAAATTTAAAGAGTAGTGTTGAGCGATTATTATCGACAAAGTTGAAATCGGCACAGTTTTTATGTTGATCGAAATTTTTAGATCATGCGATAATTTAGGTTAAAATCTGTGCATCATCTATTAATATCGCGCCATTTTCCCGGCCCCTTCCTGTCATTTTGGGGGCCAGCAAATCACTTACAGAAGGACAGGGTGAGGGTGTGGGTGCGACATCCCGACTGGGGGTTTTTAAAGGGTTTCGGGTTGGCTGGGAAAAAAAACATGACTCCCTTTTACATAGAACAACCCTTTCCCGTTCTGATCAGTGTCTCTCAGCGCTTTATAGCAAGTAGGAAACGTGCCTCCCGCCTGTGTCCAAACGCTCAGCGAAATTATTCTAATTTTTTTTCACAGGGGAAACTCTACTGTTAGCTGGATCCTTACAACCTTTTAATTTGAAACAAGAATTTGGGAAAATTTTATTTAGTTAGGAAGAATTTTAAAGGGGCATCTACCGCTGTAAAATCAAAGGTTTGGGGGGGGGGGGGGGGGGGGGCCGCGGGGGAACACAAAACAAGCCTCTGATATAGTTTTCCCCCAAACTTATTTTAGACATTTTCACTGCAAAAAGCATTAAATTTTTAACAGTTTTTTCTATTGAAATATTTCCTTTATATTGGGGGACCTGAACTTAAAAAAAGGATAAAACATCTTTTCAGTAACTTTCAGGTCCCCTTTTTTAGGGGCAAAACTCCACTTTTTTTAAAAAAAATTTTACATTTCAGAAAGGTGTTTTTTTTTTTTTTTTTCAATTTTTCCCCTCTCCACTTTGGGTTTATAAAAACCACCTTTTCAGTTAAATTAGAATCCAGCAATTTTTTTAGCCCCCACAGGTTAAAAGGTTTCCAAAAAAAACCTTTTTTTAATTTCCAAAACATTTTTAGATACGGGTTTTTTTTACTTTGGTGCACTGCAGCTTTGTTTTATTGAGGCACCTTGGGACTTAAATTTTTAATACAGAAATTTTTTAAATCCCCCAAAAAGGGGAATTGAAAGGTTTCCAAAAAAACCTTTTATTTTCCGAAATACATTTCAGATACGGGGTTTTTTTCACTTTTTGGGGGCACTAAAGCTTTGTTTTATTTTAGGCACCATGCACTTAAAAAGTGAAAACAGAAATTTTTTATCCCACAGGGGAAATTTAAAGGTGCCCAAAAAAAAACCTTTTTTATCCAATACATTTCAGATACATGTTTTTTTTTACTTTGGCGCACTACAGCTTAGTTTATTAAGGGGAAAACCCTTTCACTTAAAAGTTAATCCAGCAATTTTTTTGTCACCACAGAGGGGAAAATTTAAAGGGGCCCAAAAAAACCCTTTTTTTAAAACCGAAAACATTTTTAGAAACGTGTTTTTTTCCCCTTTGGGGCCCCTACAGCAAATTTTTTATTTTAGGGACCTTGCACTTAAAAGTGAATCCACAATTTTTTTAGTCCCCCACAGGGGGAATTGAAAGGGGCCAAAAAAACCTTTTATTTCCAATACATTTCATAACGTGTTTTTTTTACTTTGGGGGGCAGGCCAGCTTTGTTGAAAAGATCTAAATTTGGGAGTCAAATTTGAAACAGCAATTTTGTATTTACCACAGGGGAATTGGGTAGGGGCCCAAAAAAATCCTTTTATTACCAATACATTAAAAGATACAAGTTTTTTTACTTTGGGGCACTACAGCCTTGTTTTATTGGGGGCACCAAGCACTTAAATGTGAATACAGCAATTTTTTTATCACCCCAAGGTGAATTGATAGGTTTCCAAAAAAACCCCTTTTTTTATCCGAATACATTTTCAGAAGTGTTTTTTTTCCCCTTTGGGGCCCCACAGCTTTTTTTCAATTTGGGGGAACCCCTTTCACTTAAAAAGTGAATAAGCAATTTTGTAAATCACCAAAAGGGAATTGGGAAAAGGGGTCAAAAATACCCTTTTTTATCCAAATACATTTTTAGATACGTGTTTTTTTTTTACTTTGGGGGGCGGCCAGCTTGGTTGATAGAACTACTTTGCAGTTAAATTTTAATACACAATTTTGTATCACCCCCAGGGGAATTGAAAAGGGGCCAAAAAAACCTTATTAACCAAACATTTCAATACGTTTTTTCACTTTGGCGCAGGGCCCGCTTTGTTGATAGATCTACTTTTGGGAGTTAAATTTGAAAACAGCAATTTTGTATCCCCCCCAGGTTTAATTGAAAGGTGCCCCAAAAAAACCTTTTAAAAATCCCCTAAAACATTTCAAAGGTGTTTTTTTTACTTTTTGTCCCTTCAAGCTTTGTTTATAGATCTACTTTTTCAGTTTAAAATTTTAATCCCGCCCAATTTTTTTTTGATTTGAGGGGTTTGAGAATAACGTATTTGCCCTCTTTTAATAAGAGACTTTCCCAAAAAATCCCCCAACCCCCTTTTCCCAAATTTTTTTTTTTCCCGAACAGGGGGCGAAATTCCCGGTGGGAAGCGAGAAAAAGGGGGGGAGGACCCTGGGGGTAGGGTACGGAGAAGGGTCCTTTCCCGTGCGGCGACAACACGCATGCCAGGGGATCGTCAGTTGCAAGACCGCGGGGCCTGCATCGCGGGGCAGGGCCCTGGAATCTCATAACGAACAGCGTCGCCAATCTTCCTTCAGTGGTTTAAAGAAACCCTCATCCAGCATTCTTACCTCCCGTCTCCCATCACGGCCACAAATTTCTCATCACATCATCAGCACCACCCAACATGAAGCAGCCCAAATGTCAACTCGGTCCCCACCACTGTGGATAACCCATTTTCTAAAGCCCTCTTTGATGACAAAATTCTTTTGGGGTCAAAGACAGTTAAAAACAAGGGCCCAAAAGAGAGATTTTCTCTGCCTGACCCCATTACTATGCCATCAAGGGGGGAGAAGGAAGCCGGTCAATCGGGAAAAATCCCAGGCGCGGGAAAGCGTTGCGTCCCTCTTGGTTGAGCCCGCAGCCCTGGGTAGAATGTCAGGACGCAAGTCACCTGTGTTATGATATGAGACGACATTGCGGATCCAACTGGGCTTTTGAGCAGAATTTTTTCTTGCGAGCCCCTTCATCACTGGGCGAGGAGGAAGACGATGGGGGAATGTCATACGGGGTTCCCCCTCAAAAAGGGAAGGGGGGGCGCAGAAGTCCGCTGATATGTTCGTCAGCCAGGGGGACGCAAACCCCGCTCCTCCTTTTCGCCCCTCAAAAAGGTCCCGGACCTCTCAAGCCTGGCCTTCCTTTTACAACCTCGATTCACCCCGCGATGTCATAGCCCCTTTTGCCCTAAACCAAAGTAGAGGCAAGAACCTTAGGTGTTAACCACCACCAACATGTCTAGTCCATCACGAATGCTAAGTTGAAATGGAGGCCAAATTTGGCCCAAAAAAAAGGCCCCCGACCCGGGGTCTCCAACCCGTCACACCCCCCTGCTCCGCCTCCCCCCCCCCTCCGCCCCCCCACCAAATTTTCCCACCCCCCCATGTTTAGAGTTGTGGGGTTTCACCCCGCTTAAAAAAAAAAGTAAAAAAAAAAAAAAAAAAAAAAACCTGGGGAGTAAAAAAAAAAAAAAACCAGAGACCCATCCTACCCCCTTTCCCTTCCGCCAGTTGACAACCTACGCTGTACGTGCCAGTCTACACCACCTTCTGTCTTCCAGGTTTGGGAGCAGAAGAAACATTTTAACCCAAACCATCCCAAAGCCAAAACCCTTTAATTTTGGGCATTGCCAGGTTTTTGCCTTGGAAAGTTTGCCTTTCCGTCTGGTGGACACAGATGGTTCCGCCACGCATGGCCCTCCCAGCCCCCACAACCAATGCCGAGAGGCTTTTTCTTTCCCAAAAAGCCGTCCCTGCTCGGCCCACCACGTGTCACCAAAAAATTTCAAGCGCGTTTCTGCATCTGTGGCCGGAAAAGTCCATCGACCACCACACAGGGACAGTAAGCAGGGCCAAAGGGCGCTATATCTCGTGACAGCTCACGGGGGGAGCGGGGTGGATTCCAAAGGGTACTGGCCTCAGGCTCGGCGCACGTCTTCAAAACCGCAGGATTTTGCGGGGTTTTTTCCCCCGGGGGCCTCTGGGGAAACACGTGCCGAGAAACCAGGCCGTGTTGAAATTAATCTGTCGGGGAGACCGTCCAAACCCCAGCAGGAGGGGGAGGGCCCCGCAACGTCCCAGCGCTGGCTGGGGGCCAAGAACCTTGTCCAGGCAAGGTGGTGGCATAACGGGCAAAATCTGCTGTCCGCCCTTAAACGTAGGCTGGGAAAGCACTCCCTTCCTGGCACATGTCATAAACCTTGTCGCCCAGAAATTTCAAAGACTCCCCCGGTCTGGACTGCCTCTGGGAAAGGCCGAGTCTAATTTTCCACTTCCGCCGTTCGGACCCGCTTCGTCCCCGGGGCTCGTTGCGCTCAGCTTCGCCCTCCCCGTCACTGTCTATTGTTGCCCCTGGCAACACGCTGAATTCCATCCCCCATGCTCCAGCTTTTGGCAGCAGCGCAATGCCATTACCAAAACGAAGTGACACAGGGCCGACAAGCAGCGGTGGGGGCCCTGGGGGTTTTTGAGCCACCGAAGGGGAGGCAGGTGAAAGACTCTGCACCTCCTTGGGCCATTTTGAAGAAGCCCCCAAAAAATGGTCAGGCGGGGCAATGCCCTTGCACTGACATTGTGGGGATCCCTTTGTTCTGAACATCTTGGACACTCGAAAAAAACAGGGCTCGCCACAAAAGGAGGGGGGACGGACACAGATGCGGACACGGAGCCTTTTCTCCCCCTCAAATCCACAAGGGAACATTTTTACAAAATTTTATCGGTCTTCATTAGGCATGTTCGGGCTCCAGGGGAGTGCAGGGGGGGGTCTCTCAGGCAAGCCAGGCTTTGTTTAAGCTGTCCGGAGGAAGCGGGGGAGAGGGGGAGGTATTCCTAACCCGCTTTTCTGACTCCCTGCCTTGGAAAAGGTTGGCGCGAATTTTTAGGGGGAGGAGAAGATCGGAAAATCATTTGCTAGTGCCCTCGACCCAAGGGTTGGGAAATCAAGGTCCATCTCTCACATTTAGTGCTTTATGCCCCCATTTCCTCCAAACATGATCCTCGCATTAAGGCCATCAAAATGAACAACAGTTACTGGGTGGCCACCCTTCTGGATCCCCGGTACAAAACAAAACTCAGCACCCAAATAGAGAGTAAAATGCAGGAAATGGAGACCTTGCTGATTGATCAACTGGAGACATCTGTTGCATCTGCTTCACGTTCCCCAAATGTCACGGTGGAACAACATCAGCGACATGACAGCAGTAGAGTGCCAAGTAGCTGTAGTGGCAGCAGCAGCAGCACGCAAGGTGGCAGAAGCCTAATGGGTGACCTCTGGCAATCTTTATTTATCACCTCACCAACGCATGCAATGCAGGGCACACATCCAACACACAGAGACCAGCTTATGATCATGGTGCACGCCTATCTGCGTCTCAACACCGATGTTTTTGTATGTGTTCCGGACCCAATACCCTTCTGGGTATCCAAAATTTACGAATTGCCCGAGCACGCTCGCCACGCCATAGAGGAGTTTACCTTCCCAGCAGCCATCGTCATATGTGTGGAGAACTTTTGCACAGCTGGAGGAGTCATTACAGACAAACGCATCCGGCTTTCCACAGATAATGTGGATTGTTTGACCTTCATCAAGATGAATTAGGCATGGATCTCTGATGATGTTGTGGCCCCAATTGCCGAGGTCACCGATTAGTTGCCGGTCTACTTCACATTCCTCTTCAAACAGAAAATGGTTCTCTTGAAAACTTTTTTTTTAAATTATCCTTTCTTACTGCACATTTTTATTCTCTTTTCCAACAGTTCATTTTGCTGGTTTTTGCTGTGAGAGACTGTAAAAGACAGCAAGGTTTCATGACAACACCGTATTCCATTGACTCACTTTATCTTTAGAAGTTTTCGCATTGTCAATGGTTATGAGGTCATGTTGCTGTGAGATACAGCTATAATTCATGGTCCTTTGGAACAGAAATGTGGATTCTAAGTGGCATTTCTCCATCACAATTTTTAATAGTGGCTGAGAAGTCATATTTATAATTTTTTTGGGGTCATGTTGCTGTGAGATACAGCAAATAACATGGTCTTTGGAACAGAAATGTGCTTTTAAGTGGCATTTCTCCCTCACAATTTTGAACCGAGGCTGAGAATTCACTTTTATACTTTTTTGGGTCATGCTGCTTTGAAATGCAGCAATACTAACAGGTCCTAATCAAAAAAATGTTGTTATTCTAACAGACATTTGTTCTTCACAATTTGTCCCAAAGTGGCTCAAGGGTCATGCTTGATTTTTTTTGGGGCATTTTTCTCAGTGACATGCAGCTAGACTACAGGTATTATTGTAAAAAAATGTTGTTTCTAACAGACATTTGTTCTTCACAATTGTCAAGAGTGGCTCAAGGGTGATGGTGCATGTCAGAATCAGGAATAGGTAGGACACTGTTAATGGACACATATGCAAAATGACTTGTTTTTTGCAAGATCTTTAACATAGCTATCAATCCCCGATTGAACAACCCATTTAATACAATTAAAAAAAAGAGAAACAAAGACAGGTGGGATTCCATCCTATTTTAAAAATGTGTTTTTCTAGAATTAAACTACTAAAAAACTTGCAATGAAAAAAAATAGCTGGTAAAAAAATTCCTCTGAATTGTAAAAGGGGAGGTACAGGAAAACTTGACCAGATGTAGGTTATTCAGAGGACATGAAGTAGGGAGCACGGACAGGGGAACAAAGTACAGAGACAATTTCCTTCAGCACGTTGAGTAAAATGAGAAAAAGAATGCCAAGAAAAAGGGAAACCTTGGGTGGAACAGGAGCGTTAACCCACCAGTATTTCCAAGTGAAGCTCAATTGGTCCGCACTCATAACGGAGGGGCAAGTGCTACCCAGGACAGGGACAGTATATGTCCAGTAAAACTAAAATGGGGTTTTAAAGACTCCTTTTTCGTCACTTTTTAAATATGGGGGTCATGCAGGTTTGGGGGCTCATGCTGTGGCCCAGGACGTAATAGTCAATGTCCAGTGAAACTAAAATGGTGGTTGAAAAACTCCTTTTTTCCGGCACTTTTTAATTCTGGGGTCATACAGGTTTGGGGGTCATGCGGTGCCAAGGACAGGGATAGTGAATGTCCAGTGAAACTAAAATGGGTGGGTTTAAAGACTCCTTTTTTCCGGCACTTTTAATCTGGGGTCAGCAGGTTTGGGCTCATGCTGTGGCCCAGGACAGGGAAAAGTCTAGTCCAGTGAAACTAAAATGGGTGGTTGAAAGACTCCTTTTTTTCCCCGGGACTTTTTAATCTGGGGTCATGCAGGTTTGGGGCTATATGCTGCGTATCAGGACAGGGATATTAAATGTCCAGTTTCAAGTAAAATGATGGTTCAAATCATACTGCCTTCTGGCACTTTTAATTTGTGGGTCATGCAGGTTAAAGGGGCATGCTGTGGTACAAGACAGGGATAGTGAATGGTCTGTGATTTTTTTTTCTGGGGCTTTTATAACCTAAGTGTGTTCCCTTTAAGAGTAGCACGTATCCATTTGACTGTTGTGGATTTTAATTTAGCTTCTCCAGCCCGTTTGGGTGTAAGAATGAAGGTGTTGTTGCTCTCCCCTAGACTTTAATGGTCATCGATCATAATCTACCATCGACCATCGAATATCTTGTTGATGATGGCCGATTATCGACCATCGACCGATGTCGATGGCCAACGTAATCGCTCAACACTATCCCCTGCTTCTTGCAGTAGGCGGCAAGGTATAGATGTGAAGAGTGGCATGGGAGGTCATGTTGTGAGGGGTCAGCCTCTGCATACCAAGACCGGTGATGAGGACAGCAGTGACGATGAAACACAAATTGATGATGATGTAGCTGACCCCCACTTGGGAGCCGGGTGAAGCAAGGGCTTCATCATCGTCAGAGAAAGGGCGTCAGCTTGCGCGTCAGGCACGCGCAGCCAGCAAGTGGGTTGTGTGGCCGTGAGTCAGCATGTAGCAGCAGTGTGAGGTCGGAGCCAAGCGGCCATGGGGAAAAAACCCGCTCGCAGGTCCAAGAAAGTAGCGGCACAGGGGCTCAGCGAGGCAGCGGCGGAGCGTTGGCGGTAAAATCAGCTACTCGGCGGTGTGGCAGTTCTTTGCTAAGACACCGGAGGAGCCGAATATGGGTATATGTAGAATCTGTGGGCAGAAAGTGAAGCGTGGCCAGGGAGCTAACGTTGGAACCATGGCCCTGCGTCAATACATGCAGCGTCACCATCCGGTGGCCTGGGAAAAACGTGGCTCAGATGTGGTGGTCCATCCTGCCGGCAGCAACGGCAGCAGCAGCGCCCATGGCACGCATGCCATTGCAGCCAGTCAAGGCTCCACCACCTCTGCAGAAGGGATCTGTTTTCTCTTTGACATCATCTCCCGGTCCAGATTGCTCCTGCTCCTCACTACTGATGGCGCAGCATCGTTCGGCGAGGCGATTGCAAAAGCAACAGGGATGCGTCGAACCATCCTAAGGTGCATCAGCTGACCGTGCTCCTGTCCAAGTTGTTGGTACTGCAGTCCCTCCCTTTCCAAATGGTAGACTCTGCACCATTCAGAGAACTAATGCTTGGGGCGGGCCGAGAGGGAGAGTTCCAAGGCGTAAGTTCGTTTCGAATAAGGCAGTACCGGCACTTCGTAAAGATGTAGAACAGAAAATGGGCCCGTGCTTGAGCTTATCGGTTTGTTCCAAGGTGCACGGCAGCGCGGACGTCTGGAGCTGTAACTACGGTCAGGGCCAGTACATATCCTTTACGGCCCACTAGGTTAACCACCAGTATTTCCAAGTGAAGCTCAATTGGTCCGCACTCATACGGAGGGGCAAGCGGTATCCAGACAGGGCAGTATATGTCCCCGTGAAACTAAAATGGTGTTGAAAAGACTCCCTTTTTTCCGGGACTTTTTAATCTGGGGTCATGCAGGTTTGGGCTCATGCTGTGGCCCAGGCAGGTATATTCAATGTCCGTTGAAACTAAAATGGTGGGGCAAAGACTCCTTTTTCTGGCACTTTTTAATCTAGGGGCCAGGTTTGGGGCTCATGCGTGGCCCGGACAGGATAGTAAATTTTCCCTGAAAAAAATGGGGGGGTTGAAAGACTCCTTTTTTTTCCCGGGACTTTTTAATCGGGGTCATGCAGGTTTGGGGCCCTGCTGGGCCCAGGGCAGGGATAGTTTTTTGTCCAGTGAAACTAAATGGTGGTTGAAAAAT
>JAODAL010073653.1:0-14662 GCA_025379985.1 Phyllomedusa bahiana
ATTGCTTTAAGGGGTATTCCCACCACAGACTTTGATGGCTTATTGATAATCACTATGTGGTGGTGATATGTGATCATGGTGTGACAGTAGTATTCAGTTAAAATGTGTGGTGAAAAGTGGCGGTATTATTCAGTCACTATATGGTGGTGAATTCTGGAGGTATTATTCACTTGGTGGTGGTGATATGTGGTCATGGTGTGGTGGTATTATTTAGTCACTATTTGGTGATGATATGGGGTCATGATGTGGAAGTATTATTCCCACCACTAGGAACCTCATCTGTTTGGGGAACGAGACCTCAAAAGTGTTGTCTCAGAAAGAAGTGCCTGTTGAACTTGTCAACTACTCTCCATTCTGTACTAGGTGAGATCCCAGTACAGGTGAGCGAGTGTTTGGCTCTACTCAGAATTCCCATAACACAGAGTACAAGAGGTGAGACCTGCACCTATCAGATTTTGATGGCATATCCTATCCATATGCCTTCAAAGTCTATGGTGGGAACATACAAGCAAACTCTCCTGAAAGGAGACAGAAGACCAACCCCCTGGAGATTGTGGTGCGGCTCTGGCCAGTTCTCCATTACCTGCACTGCCGGACACGACCTTCAGGGGTGCAGAGAATGGAGTTTATTACTATTGGATTTGTTTGACTACGCCGGACCAGTGTAGCATCTATTTCTGAACTAACATGGTCCCAAGGGCCGGTGTCAGGGAGAGTTTATTTAAATATACTGCTTTTTATTTTGTTTCTGTATATTTTTTTTTCAATTTTTTTCCAGTGATAGTAATGGAGGTATCTGTCAGATGCCTCTATTACTATCGCTTGGGCTTGGTTCCAGCCAGCGGAAGTTTTTGTCACCACAAGGCCGACACTAACCCCATGTCACTATTACCCCAATACCCAACACACCGTGGGTACCAGGAAGAGCTGGGTAACCGTCAGAAGTGGACCCTCTAATGTGATGATCTGCTTCTGGGGCGGCTGTGGGCTGGTGCTCTTAGAATGGGAAGGGACCAGTATCCATGGACCTTCCATTCTGATAGTATCAGGCTGCCGCTGTCGGTTTTACCTTGGCTGGTTATGGAAAATGGAGGGACCCCACGTTGTTGTTTTTTTTTTTAATTATTCATTTATTGAGAATCCTACAGTGGGCACCACCTGTAATCATTACAGTGGATGCCCATTTGCAGATTCTCACTAAATAAACACATTTTCAGAAAAACAACAACATGGGGTCCCCCCAATTTCCATAACCAACCAGGGTAAAATCGACAGTGGCAGCCTGATACTATCAGAATGGGAAGAGCCATCGATACTGGTAGCTTCCCATTCTAAAAATACCAGCCTACAGCTGCTCCAGAAGCAGACCCTCACATTAGAGGGTCCGCTCCTGACAGTTACCGGCTCTTCCCAATACTCCTGGTGCATTGGGTACTGGGGTAATAGTGACAGGGGGTTAGTGTCAGTCTTGGGCAACAAGAAACACTGCTGGCTGACACCAAGCCCGAGTGATAGTACTGTAATGGAGAGGCGTCTGTCAGATACCGCTATTACTATATCTGGAATAAAAAAAAAACACCCAGAAACAGACTAAAACACTTGATTTAAATAATCATTACCCGACACTCATTAACCATTTTATTATAGAAATAATGCAACGTTTTCTGTCGTAATCCAAATGGGAACCTGTAAAAAAAACAACATCAACCCTACAAATGGGACATCACCCAGCACTTCTGGACACCACCTGTCGGGATGTCACCCAGCGTTCCGGGATGCAGAATAGCCTATTCAGTGCCTTGGAAAGGTGGGTAACATCCCTACAGCAGGTGTCCAGGAAAGCTGAGTGGCACCCATCCGCCACAGAAAGCACCTAGCTTTCCTGGACACCTGCTGTGGAGGGTTTTCACCCAGCTTTCCAACATGCTGGATAGGTTATTCAGTATCTGGGAAAGCTGGGTGACATGGGTCACAGCAGGCATCCAGGAAAACTAGGTGCTTGCTGTGGGGGATGGGTGCCACTCAGCATTCCCGGGTGCTGGATAGCTCATTCATCATGTGGGAAAGCTGGGTAGGCCTTGGGGAACGGAGGGAAACAGTGTGTATGTGGGGGGTCAGGGAGTAAAGGCGATTTGAGAGGCAACGGGGCCGAATGGGGTGTCAGAGGGGGGAGAGAGGCTACCAGAGGGGGGCAAAGTGGGGAGTCAGGGGCGAGCAAGTGGGGTGTCAGGGGGGGGGGCGTGTGTGTGGGGGGGAGTAATACATACCTCTGTGCTGCTCTTCTCCTCCTCTTGCTGCTGCTGCCTCCGGCCCCGCAGTCACAATAATCAGTGTAGCTGAGGGGGCAGGGCCAGCCTCCTGCAGCCACTGACATCAGGGGAGAGCATCTCTATGATGCTGCCCCTGCGTCCTTGCTCTCTTGTACCGGCCCCTGTGAGGGAGAGAGACTCACTGACAACAGCCGATGATTGCAGACACTGTTTGTGCGTCCCGCGGACGTGCAAACAGCGAACTGTACAGCGGAGTCCCAGGGATTGTGGGCAGTGTCGGTCTGGGGGGTCTGGGGCCCACAGGGGAATTGATCTTCGGGGGCCCACCATACTGTTCATGAAAATATTACCGGCCTCTCGGACATAAATGCGCCCATTTTACCACATAATACAGTGTTCAAAACAGAACGATATTGTGTAGTACAATAGCAAGTGAGTCACATATCTTTATCTCACACATCTGTCATTCTAACATCATAGGCACAGGGCTAAGTAGCTCCATCCATATCCCCCTCCACCCACATACAATATCCCCCTCCACACACATAAAAAATCCCCCTTCACCCACATACAATATCCCCCTTCACCCACAACAAAAACCCCCTCCACCCCATACAATATCCCCCTCCACCCACATACAATATCCCCTCCACCCACATACAATATCCCCCTCCACCCACATACAATATCCCCCTCCACCCACATACAATATCCCCCTCCAATAGTCCACATACAATATCCTCCTCCAATAGTCCACATACAATATCCCCCTCCACCCACATACAATATCCCCCTCCACGTTTCCCTTGGCCACCAGCTCAGGTATAACCTACAACACCGCCATATAGAGACCAATAGAGGTCAGACACCACTCGGGTATAAACCTACAACACCGCCATATAGAGACCACATAGAGGTCAGACACCACTCAGGTATAAACCTACAACACCACCATATAGAGACCACATAGAGGTCAACACCAGCTCAGGTATAACCTACAACCCCAAACCATATAGAGACCACATAGAGGTCAGACACCAGCTCAGGTAAAAACCTACAACACCGCCAAATAGAGACCACATAGAGGTCAGACACCACTCAGGTATAACCTACAACACAACCATATAGACACCACATAGAGGTCAGACATCAGCTCGGGTAAACCTACAACACCGCCAAATAGAGACACATAGAGGTCAGACACCACTCAGGTAAACCTACAACACCCCCATATAGAGACCACATAGAGGTCAGACACCACTCAGTATAACCTACAACCCCCGCCATAAGAGACCACATAGGGGTCAGACACCAGCTCAGGTATAACCTACAACACCGCCATAAAAGAGACCACAAAAGAGGTCAGATACCAGCTCAGGTCACATCACATTACAGTGAATACAGCACTGATCCAATATAGAAGTAACATAACCCCTGAAATCAGGTACTCACCGAGACGCCTATCGAGGATCGTTCTCTTCTCTCATGAGTCGTTCTTTTTCCCGTTTACTCTGCATCCGTTCCGCACCGCCATGATGACTTGTCCCGGCCCCAACACATCCCTGCAGAAATTACACACAAAAATCTTAGAATACTCAAATTTCCAGCATCTCTTTACCAATTCCCACCTCTGTACAAACTTCCCAGGGGTGGGAGGGTGGGTACAAGCCATAACTAAGAGGCCTAGTATCCTAAGGGGTTGAAGAGTGAGGAAAGGACTAACCCTTTTGGAGATAATCTACAACTATGGGCTGCTGCCCTCTCAATTATATTACCAGGTAGGTAGACAAGACCCAGGTAGGGAGGCAAATGGGCAAGCCCCCAGTCTGTAGGTAGGTGTTTCCCCCCAGTTAGGTAAGCTGTAGGTATTAGGGGCCCCTTTAAAATAGGCTGCAAGCATTAGGGACCCCCCTTTTGGTAGTAACAGGCAGTTAGGGGTTCCCATGAAGTAGTATAAAAGGCAGTTTAAGGCCTCCATTAGGTAGTTTGCAGGCATTAGGGGTCCCTTTTAGGTTTGTGCAGGAAGTCAGGCCCCCCCCCCCCCCCTTTTGCTACTGTGTAGGGAGTCAGGGTCCCTTTAGTAATTTAGGTAGCCAGGGCCCCCCTTTGTAGTCAGGGCCCCCCCTGTAGGTAGTCAAGGCATCCCTTTAGGTAGTCAGGGCCCCCCTTGTATCAAAAGGGCCTCCCTGTAGGGATCAGGGCCCCCTTTAGGGAGCCAGGCCCCCCTTGTAGTCAGGCCCCTTTAGGTAGCAGGGGCCCCCTTTGTAGTCAGGGCCCCTTTACCAGGTCCCCCTTTAGGTAGCCAGGCCCCCCTTTAGGACCAGGGCCCCCCTTGTAAATCAGGGGCCCACTTTGTAGCCAGGGCCCCCTGTAGGGTAGCCAGGACCCCCTTTGTAAACCAGGGACCCCTTTGTAGCCAGTGGCCCCCCTTGTAGCCAGGGCCCCCCTGTAGGCAGCCAGGGGCCCCCCTTATGTAGCCAGGGGTAAATCAGGCCCTTTTGTATTTAGGGCCCTCTTTGTAGCCAGGGGCCCCCTTTGTAGCCAGGGCCCCTTTTGTAGCCAGGGCCCCTTTTGTAGCCAGGGCCCCCTTTGTAGCCAGGCCCCCCCTTTTTGGTAGTCAGGGCCCCCCCCTTGTAGTCAAAGGGGCCCCCCCTTGTAAACCAGGGCCCCTTTTAGGTAGCCAGGGGCCCCCCTTTTTATCATGGCCCCCTTTTAGCCATGGCCCCCTTTAGGTAGGCAGGGCCCCCCTTTAGGTAGCCAGGCCCTCTTTAGGTAGCCAGGGCCCCCTTGTATCAGGGCCCCTTGTAGTCAGGGTCCCCTGTAGTCAGGAGCCCCCGGGAGGAAGTCAGGTGCCCCCCTGTAGGGAGCCAGTGCCCCTTTTTTAGCAGGGCCCCCCTGTAGCCAGGGCCCTCTTTGTAGCCATGGACCCCCTGTACCAGGGCCCCCTCCTTGTAGCCAGGTAAACCCTGTAGGTAGCCAGGACCCCTTGTAGCCAGGGCCCTTTGTACCAGGCCCCCTTGTAGCCAGGCCCCCCTTGTAGCCAGGGGCCCCCTTGTAGCCAGGGCCCCCTGTAATAGGGGCCCCTGTAAAGGTAGCCAGGGCCCCCTTTTAGCACCAGGGCCCCTTGTGTCGGGGGCCCCCCCTTGGGAGCCAGGGACCCCCCTTGTAGCCAGAACCCCCCTGTAGTCATGGGCCCCCTTGTAGCCAGGACCCCTGTAACAACCCCCTAGTAGCCAGGGACCCCCTGAGTAGGACCCCCCCCCCCTTTTAGCCAGGGACCCCCTGTATCAGAGCCCCCCCTTGTAGCCAGTGCCCCCTGTAGTCAGAGCCCCCCTTGTAGCCAGGGATCCCTGTAGTAGGACCCCCTTTAGCCAGGACCCCCTTAGTCAGAGCCCCCCCTGTGCCAGGGCCCCCTGTAGCCCGAGCCCCCCTTGTAGCCAGGACCACCCTGTAGTCGGCCCCCCCTTGTAGCCAGGACCCTTATCAGAGCCCCCCCTTGAGCCAGGCCCCCTGTAGTCAAGCCCCCCCTTGTAGCCAGGGACCCCCTGTAGCAGACCCCCCCTTGTACCAGGGCCCTCCCTTGTAACAGACCCCCTGTACCAGGGCCCCCCTTGTAGCCAGGACCCCCCCTGTAGTTAAAAAAAACAAAACAACAAACAGCCACTTACCTGGCCGGGCCCTCTCCGGCCGCTCCGAGGCTGCCGGCTCCGTACTGCCGCCCTGCATAGACGGCGCGGTGAAGTCACTTCACCGCGCCGCCTACGTCAGCAGTAGGGGCTGGCGCCCGGCAGGCTGAAGGCCTAGAGCCTTCAGCCTGTCAGGGAGATCGGCGGAGAGCAGCGCTAGTGGCGCTGTGCTCCGCTGACACCGAGCAGCCCCGGGAGTCGGGGACATTAGTCCCCAACTCCCGGGCCGCTCTCTGGATGCTCGGGACGCAGGTCCCGGGTGCTCAGGGACCGGATGCGCGGACGGGCCCCGGGGAGCGACGGCACTGCCTCCGGGGCCCCCAGCGGCTCGAGGGGGCCCACCGGGGGATTCCCCGGTCCCCCGGCGGCCCAGTCCGAGCCTGATTGAGGGCACAGGCCTTGGATCCCCGGGACACACCTGAAAAATCGGGATACCTCCCGGCCATCTCGGGATGGGAGGACAAGGATCCCAAATCGGGATTGTCCCTTTTGTTTTTGCCGTTCTTTTGGTATCTGTGAGTCCCAGTTTGTCGCAAATAGCCCCTTTGTATGCAAATTGGGTTACAGATATTTTATAGTAACTGGTGCCTGTTGTCAGTGGTGCCAAAAACGCCATATCTTATCCATATAACTTTTAAATAGTTCTATTGCAGTCCGTGCATCTCAGTTTGGCGCAAATAGCCCACTTGTTTGCAAATTTGGTTACAGATATTTAATAGTAACTTGTTTCTTCCAGCACTTTTGACTCTGAGGGTCCATAAGGCCATCTGTGCAGGTTTTGGGGTCATGCCACTGTAAAAGAAACCAATAGTAAAGGTCTTAATAAAGCATATTTCCCACGCTTCAAGGCCATCAAAATGAACAGTGGTTACTGGGTGTCCATCCTCCTTGATCCACGTTCCAAATCAAAAGTGAGCAATTTCCTTCCACCCACACAAATTGACAGTAGAATGCAGGAATTTGAGACAGGGCTCATTGACCAACTGGACCCCCTAGGGCTCTGCCTGCTGAACCTCCACGTTCCCAGTTGGGACATTCTTGCTGCCACCACATATGTGACGAGATGTTGGTCCCTGGTGCAAACAGTGAAAGGGGTCTCCTGCCAGTTCCCATGTGCCATTTCCAATACCGATGTCTTGTTTTGTGTGAAAGGGGCCCCTTTGCAGCTGCTACCGCTGTACCTGCTGTGGCTACGCCGTCCTCATGTTTTCTGTTAGCCATTGAACATAATGAATTATTTTAGCCTATGAATATTTTCTGTGACTTTTATAACCTAATTGTCTTGCCTAAGATGTAGCATGTGTCAAGTTTACTGTTGTGGATGTTAATTCCAGTTTCTCCTCACCTGTTTGGGTGTAAGAATGAAGCTGTTGTTCCTCTCCCATAGACTTTAATGGTCATCGGCGATAATCAACTATTGACACGAATTGCCAATATCGGCTATCGACCCGATAACGATTGTTGACACAATCGCTCATCACTAGTTAGGAATTTTTTTTTTAATGCCTGGCATGCAATAACATATTTCACCTGCAGTGGACACTGCAGAGTTGTGTCTTTGGTCACGGCTTCCTGCACTAATAACAAAGTTGTCTTTATAACAATTCCCCTTTGAACACATTTTTGTGCATGAAATGTGTGAAATTGTATTTAAAACAAAAAAAAAATCACCTTTTTTAACAAATAACCGCAGATTTGAGAAGTGATATGAATTTTACCACAATATCAATCATTTCTGATGTATTATTAAAACAAAACTAGTAAAATCACTGTCAGTTCTACCTTAAAATAAAGTTATGATGAAATCAAAATATTCCTTTGCTGAAAATGATAAAGTTAGGTCAATATGCATTTTCCATCCTGCCAGGGCAATGATGAGTGCGGCAAGAAAATGAAGAAGCTTTTTACTGGCCTTTTGACTCTCCTTACAGCAATATATACACATTATGGGTAATCATCAGCCCCGAAGAACCACATGTGCTTGTACTAGCAAGTCATAAGTCTACTGCCAATCAAGATGAGAAACAACATCTGGAAGGGAAAATGACATAAAACCTATTTTGAGAAACAGAAAATTCAAATCTGACATTTCTGAAATATTACAGTTTTTACACTGGCCACCAGAGAATGCAGAGTACAAAATAGGTTGATACTTACTGTAACCTATTGTACCTGTTTCCAGACTGAATTTGATTAGAAAGGTCATTCTACCTTTACTGTAGAGTGCAGATATAACAACTGAATGGTGGGTCTTTGGTGCTGTTGGATACTAGATAGTAAAGACCTGCTTAATGCTTTACTCCTGCTCAAGCTATTTCAATACACTTTAGGGAGAAGCCAAGTCCTGAAGATGGGATTCGTTAAACCTAGTGGAAAAGTAAGGCCATGTCCCCACTGCACGGGTTTTCCGCCCCGCGGTTTTTCAGACCTCTGGCATTCCGAAAAACAAAGAACATGTTCATTCTTCCATTTTCGGACAGAAGATGAATATGTCTATGTGAAGGGGGAGGGCTTTTCTCCGCTAACTGCGGAGAAAAGCTGTCCCCCGCCGGCCGTGTGCACGGCCCAAAAATAGTGCGAATACCAGTCGGGATTTCCGACTGGTGTTTGCACTGTGCCGTGTGAACGGCCCCTAAGAGAATGCACTGAGATAATGAATTTTGCACTCTACACAAGTGAATTTATGCACCCCATGGGCATAACTATAGCCAAAGCAGGCATAGCAACTGCTATGGGGCTCGGAGGCTGAAGGGGCCCAATCAGGTGCAAGAACATTGTAACTTTTTTAACCTCTTCCCCACATTGAATGTACCTGTACATCCTACCAGAAGTGATTTCCTGTATATGGATGGATAGGAACGTCCTGGACATCATGCAGGCTCACAAGCAGGCCCCGCACGATCGCGACATGGGACCAGCAGTATGTTACTGGCCCCATGCTGTGTCGCTTGTGGCCGGAGCCACTCCGATCAGGGTGGGATTAAGCCCTTAACTGCCACAATCAATCGCGAACGCAACAGCTGAGGTAAAGAGAGCGACGGCTCTAAAGATCACTGATACAAGTCTTCTATGAGGACAAGTTAAAAAAAAAAAAAAAGGTAAAAGGGACCAATACAAGTAGAATACAAAAAATAAAATGAAAACACGTACACCGCTTTATTCCCTTTTTTAAACACCAATTCCCCCATAAAAGATCAAAAATAAATAAAGTACTCATATTTGATATCGCCATATGCGTAACCACCTACCCTATAAATATATCATGTTATTTAACCCACACGGTGAACAATGTAAATCAAAATACTGAATTTCGATTTTCGTTCATCATGTAGCCAATAAAATGGAATAAATAGCAATCAAAAAGTCATATAAATGCCAAAGTGGTTCCAATAAAAATGACATTTTGTTCCGCAAAAAAAACCATAACATTACACAGGTCTGTATACGGAAAAATAAAAAAAAGTTATGGCTATCAGAAGATAGCAATGCATAAATATGTGTTTTACACAATAAAAAAGCACAAAACTATATTAATTGGGAATCAATGTAATCGCATTCACCCACAGAGTAAAACTAACTTGTCACGTATACTGCATGGTGAGTGCTGTTAAAAATAAAAAACACTACTAGGATTGCAGTATTTTTTCACACTGGCTTCCAAATGGAGCCTTGTCCCCCCCAAAAAATGATACCACTAAAAATTTCAACTCATCCCACAAAAAAAATCCCATACTGCATATAGAGAAAAACAAAAAAGTTATGGCTCTCAGGCTATGGCAAAGCAAAAACACGGTTTTCTTTGTGTAAAAGCAGTAAAGCAGAAAAAAATATTGGGTATCACTGTAATCATATCGGCCTGCTGAGTAATGCTAGCCTGTCATTTATACCGAACGGTATAACAAAAACAGGATTGCTGTATTTTGTTTAAAATGCCTCAGAAAAACTATGATAAAAAGCGATCAAAGCTTCATATGCACAATGCATAATGGTGCCAATAAAAACGGCAACTCATCCATCAAAAAAACAATGAGCCATGAGTACAGAAAAATAAAAAAGTTATGGCTGTCAGAATAGAACATAAAAACACAATTTTTTATAAAAGTATTTCTATTGTGTAAAAGTAATAAAACATAAACTATATAAAATGTATATAATTGTACCAACTACCGAAAGTTATCCTGTGATTTATACCATACGGCGAACGCTGTAAAAATGAAGCCCAAAAATTCATGGTGGAACTGCTTTTTGTTTTTCATTTTCATGGCCCAATACTAAAAAAACTATGGAACACAATACAACCCTAAATGAGATTCATGATGGGTGTTGAATCCAAAGTGGGGTGAGCTCTGGAAGATTTCACCTGTTCTGGTACTTTGGGGGCTTTGTAAATGCGACAAAATCTGCTTTCCAAAAGCCAAATAGCGCCCCCTCCCTTGTACGCCCTGCCATGTGCCAAACAGCAGTTTACACCCACATATAGGGTATTGCTGAACTTGGAAGAAATTGCGTAACAAAGTTTGGGGTGCTTTTTTTCAGGAATCCTTGTAAAAATGATATATTTGTGGCTAAAATTGCAGATTGTTGGAAAAAAATGACCCAAAGTGTACTGTTAAACTGGTTACAAAGTGGCTTAAAGGGGTTGTCTCACTACAAGGATTGCTTTTTATTTTAAAGATCTTGCAAAAACAAGTCACTTTGCAATATGTGTCCATTAACAGTGTCCTACCTAATCCTAGATATCCCTTGTTGTATGGGCTGCATCAGCTCCTCAGGTCACTATAGCTACAGACCTGTTTGATCTCTCCTGATAGGCTGCCAGCACTGGTTGCTATAGCTACAGACCTGGCTTCTACTGCAGCCTAGTAGAAGCCAATAAACACGCCCCTGAATTCAAAATGAAACCAAGAAAACAAGACTGAGGTAAGAGGAATCATTGTAGTGAGACAACCCCTTTAAGGATAACCAAGTCAAAGTTTTGGAGTGACCATCACAAAGCCCTGATCTCAATCCTATTGAAAATGTATGGGCAAAGCTGAAAAGGCAGGTGCGACCAAGGTGACGTACAAACATGGTTCAGTTACATCAGTTCTGTCAGGAGGAATGGGCCAAAAATCCTACCACCTATTGTGAGAAGCTTGTGGAAGGATATCCAAAACATCTGATCCAAGTCATAGGGCCTCATGTATGAAAAGTGTCTAGGTCTAAAATTCACTTTTTAGCCCATAGCAACCAATCAGAGTGCCCCTCTCATTTTTCCAGAGCACTATATGAAATGAAAGGGGCACTCTGATTGGTTTCTATGGGCATCAAGGTTAGTTTTAGACCTGGACACTTTTTCATACATGTGGCCCATACAGTTTAAGAGCAATGCTCGAAAAACTAATGAAATGTATGTAAACTTTTTACTGTGCAGAAAGTCATAAAACTGCCTTAAAACATTCTCTCTCTCATTCCGGCATTTAGAAAATATAAATAATTTTTGTTCCTAATTGAAATAAAACGGGTAAGGTTTATTGTGATTTCATGTCAGATAGTGAGAAAAACAGGCATATGTGTCTTTTTATATAGTGTATGTAAACTTCTGGTTTCAACTGTATATAGGTACTCCCAGTAGGTATGTCCCCCAGTAGATTGTTGGTATATAGGGCTTCTCAGTTGGTAGGTAGGTCTATATGTCCCACCAGTAGGTAATAGGTATATAGGGTCTCCATATGTAGGTAGGCATACAGTTGACTGTAAATCCAGTGGAAATCACAGAAAAATAAAGCGTAACATCCACATTAAACACTTGTTGAAAACCACGTCATCATATAAGCGTTGTCAAGATGTGCACTGTCAAAGTAATAAGTTATTATACTGGTTACTCCAAGAAGAGTCATATCCTTGGTGTCGGTCAGCTGGCTACCGCGAGAGAGCAACATTGAGTTACAAGTTGAGATTCAAAATCACTCTGGGAGCAAAACCCCCTAGGCCTGTATTTTATAGACAAATTGTTACATGATATGAAAGGGTTAAATGACAAGCCCACCCTTAACTATGGAAATGCAATATGGGCGTGAATAATCATTGGTGGACATTAATATTCATACTTCTTACTGGGCAGTGTCCAAGATTAATTAAACTTCAAACAAAATACATAAATCCTTTATATGTGTCAAACTAAAGAGAAACATCTTATTACTTTGCAGATGCCCAAATGGTATCAGGGTTATTCCAGTTTAGCCTCCAATTATAATTGGACATCATAATTGGACACCTGCACTTATCTCAAAACATTGCATGAAAACATGAACTTTCCAACTAGTGTGTCCTTCGCACCCTAGCACCACCAATTCATTGCCAAGTTTTCAGTATGAAAACATCTTTAGGATACACTGGGAAAGAGACAGCCAGAACAAAGAAATAAAGACAAAATGGAATCAGTTCAGGCCTATAAAACATGGCTATATTTACTCTAACAGCACCATGGTCCCCGCTCTGGACAGAGGGCACACTGATATCTATGTCTCTCCACCCAGCCGTCACTCACCACTCTCCCACTTGCTGTGTCGGACTGGCACATGTGTTCATGTCCCCTAGGGTCCGTGCGCCCTTCTGGGCCAGCACATCACTGATTGGTAATCGCCGGGCGCTGGACCATATATTACCTCACTTCCCCAGCACATCTTGCCAGTTATTGGTGTACTTTAGTGAGAGTTGTTTGTGCCTGTTATGTTCTTTTGTGATCTGTGCCTGGACTTTGATTACATTTGCTGCCTGGCCTGACCTTATTGCCTGGCTACTGACGACATCGCAGCTTAGTGTTTTCTACTGCTTTGCACACCAGTATCCACCTCTCATTTACAATTGTAGAGTGCCGCCGACGGGGGACAGCAGTCATCTGAGTGCTGTGTCTCTTTGGCTGTATTTAGGGCTGCATAGCCGATCTATGGAGCCAGCTCGTTTCCTCAGTGGAGCAGTAGAAGATGCTCCACAAATTTTATTGGAGTCAAACACAGTACTGACACTATCCAGTAAATAAAGTACCTGCATACCCACACAATATGCCCGACCAAAATAACATTTATTGACACTTTAGATCACTCTGAAAGCAAACAGAGCTTAGTTTCAGGGTGACTAAAGCTGGTCACACATGAGGCAACAATAATGTCACGTTTCACCTGTACATTAGTGATGAGCGATTACGTTGACTATCGTCATCGGGTCGATAGTCAATATCGGCAATTATCAATAAGATATCCGATAGTCGATAATTAGTGTTGAGCGATTGCGTTGGCTATCGAGATCGATCGATAGTCGATAGTCGGCCGCTATCGATAAGGTTTTTCGATAGTGAGCATCGATTATGCGCGATGACCATTAAAGTCTATGGGAGAGCAACAACACCTTCATTATTACACCCAAACAAGGCTGGAGAAGCTGAAATTAACATCCACAACAGTCAAATGGATACATGCTACATCTTAGGCAACACACTAGGTTATAAAAGTCACAGAAAAAATGTCACAGACCATTTACTATCCCTGTCTTGTACCACAGCCTGACCCTTAAACCTGCATCACCCACAAATTAAAAAGTGCCAGAAAAGGGAGTATGATTTTTTAAACCCTCATGTACTTTAACTGAAAATTGAATAAACCCTGTCCTGGAAAAGCAAACATGAGCCCCAAACCTGCATGCCCCCACATTTTAAAAAGTGCCGGGGAAAAAAAAATCTTTAACCCCCCATTTTAGTTGAACTGGACATTGACTTTTAAACCCGGGCCTGGGGCCCCAGCAGAGCCCCAAACCCCGCATGAACCCCCCCATTTAAAAAGTGCCGGAAAAAAATCTTTCAACCACCATTTAGTTTTAAATGGACATTGACTAACCTGTCCCCGGGCCCCCCAGCGGAGCCCCAAACCGCATGACCCCCACATTTAAAAAGTGCCGGAAAAAGGAGTCTTTTTAACCACCATTTTAGTTTCACTGGGCATTGACTAACCCGTCCTGGGCCACAGCAGACCCAGGGGGCCCAGTTTACAGTGGGTTTCGGGGAAAACCCAGGGTGGCCTTTCCCTCATCTATTAACCCCCAGGGAAAAATGCCCTGAGGAAACCCGCAACGAAAAAGTCCCTGCTGAAGCAGAGTTTCGGGAAACGGGAAATTGTGAGAACTCCAGCCTTTCCTCCAAAAACACAGCCCAAAACCTGGGGACGCTTGCCCCCCCCCGATTAGTTTGGAAACCCTTTTAGCTTCACTTGGGAAAAACTTGGGGGTTAAAAAGCTCCTTTACACCCAGGTTCCCCCTTTTTTTTGGCCCTTTTTTTTTTTCTCATTTTTTCTCAACTGCTGGAGGGAAAAGGGCCCCTGTACTTTTTTTTCCCTTCCGTGCTCCATACTCCAAATTTTTTTTGAATAACCTACATCTGGCAAGTTTTTTCCGTACCCCCTTTTCCCTTTTACAATTCAAGGAATTTTTTTTAACCCCTTATTTTGTAATGCAATTTTTTTAGTACTTTAAAATTTTAGAAAACCATTTTTAAAATAGGGAAAGGAATCCCACCATGTTTTTTGTTTCACTTTTTTTTCATTTTTATTAAATGGGGTTTTCTCAATATAGGGATTGATAGCTAAGTTAAAGATCTTTCAAAAACAAGTCCCCCTTTTTCAAAAATGTGGGCCATTAACAGTGCCTACCTATTCCTGTTTTTTGACAGCACCATC